>LPNX010909096.1:2014-70815 GCA_001517045.1 Pseudotsuga menziesii
TTTCTTCTTAGGAGGCAGGTACTAAGCAACTTTGTTGTTTATTCCACTTGTTTCATTTAGTTTATGAAATTTAATGAATGGGATGATCTTCATAAAAATATATTATTAAAAATATGTTTAAAAAATACAATTAAGATATTTTAAGTTTAATTGTCGATTTAGGTAATAAAAAATATTTCTATGGTATCCCACCCTCACTCTTATCTGATTTACTTAGTAAAGCTTTTCCTCATGTTTCCTCACCCGGTTTTTTCTGTTTTTCTATATTGTCGCCTTCATAACAATAAGGAAAAACTTTAATATCTACCATTAATATTTATTAATATTTAGTGTTACTCTATTTAACATTAATATTTAAGGTTACTCTATTTTAACATGGATCGGGAAGTCTGGAAAAATCATTAACATTAATAACTTAGTGAGTAAAATTATTAATATTTAGGGTTACTCTATTTTAACATGGGATCGGGAATACTAGAAAAATCATTCACATTAATAACTTAGTGAGTAAAATTGTCAATGTCATTTATTCATTTATAATGTGTTTTTTTCTTTATTTTTATGTTATCCGTTTTTCTCCTAATAATTATGGAAATGAATATTTTATCAACAACATGTAGAAAAATAAGAAGGATATTCAAGTTTAATTGTTGATTTAGGTAATGAATAAAAATATGTAAGAGACAATAAATCTAAATAATAATAATCACAATAGCGGCACAAGATTTATCATGGAAAATTTAGTAGGAAAAACCAACCATCAATAATATATTTATTATTGGTTTTTGGCCAAACCAGGGCAAGGCCGCCAAAATAATCTCTCTTGCTTATTTTGACACATTACAATGAAGGATTACAACCCTATTTATAGGGATCTTTATATGCAAATACAACTAGCAAGAAACCATTGGCTACAAAAACCATGTGCCATAAATCACTTACATCCTTGCTCATTCACTACTCAAGTTTAACCCTAACAATCCCCCTTTAAACTTGACTTGGGGAATTGCTCCACATCTAAACATGCATAATTATTTGGGATAACCATTGTTTCTTTTAACTCATATTTCTCTTGGTGTGACTTCCCTTCATGTACAAACAATTCATCATTGACGCCCATATAAAAAGGAACCCATCTACCAGAATCCATGGGTCCTCATCTGTTGTAAGAGTGAGTTCTCTAGGAATCTTTTTCACTTGTGTGGTTCATCAATACATTAGACTCTTCCTTGAGCATAAATTTGTCCCAACACATTGAGATTATTCCATCTCACATTCCCCACCTTAATCGAAGACTCAACCTCTCAGATTCCACATCAAGCTAGCATGTGAGTACATTTGTCACCCTCGTACCTACCCAAGTGATTCATTCCACAACTTGTTGCCACATCCTCTCTACAAACCCATGTTCCAAGATCGCGATCCTGATCTTTCCCACAAGATCGAATCCATTATGCACGACTTTGCAACCTGCATCCTCCAACCTTAACGAGCACAATCGTACCAACAATATAAACATAGAATCTCAAGCCTCAGATTTGACAGATCTACAAATCCAACAAGATCTACTCTTTAACCAGTTGATTTGCAGTCTCTCCTTGCAGATCCAAGTGTCCAAGAAATAGATATGACATCTCACATCCTTTGTACACACACCTTCAAGCAGTTTCATTTACTTCTCAAGAGCAATGGCAATACATCATTCTAGGCTCCGATACCACTCCTAGGAATAAAAATAAGTAAGAGAAAATAAATACAAATGACAACAATCACAATAGTAACTCAAGATTTACCTTGGAAAACTTTGTAGGCAAAAACCAACCATCAATAAGCGCTGGTGCAAGCTAATGCTGGTCACTTATGACGTGTTCGTTGCAATGGGCTTCTGGAAAAACAAAAATCTGAACGTCAAAAAGCAATATTAGAGGTACCTACACAACTTTTTGGAATATGGCGTAAGAATATGAAACATGGACAATCGGATTACCTTCCGAAATATATAACTTTTATTTATGGAAACTAAGCATAAATCCCAAAAAACGAGGTTCTACTAAGGATGGTATGTTATATTTTTCCTAAAAAATAATGAATATGTTTGCGTTGGACCACTCGTTTGGTATGCAAATGGTGGAATTTTATGAAAAAAATTATATAGAGTTGTAGACAATAGGTGTGTCTAGTGCAGCGTTATTTTTCCATATTTATTTATGTTATATTTTTTATTTTTCAAATTAAGGAAGTTAGTGATGCCCTAAAATGACAACATCAAGCGTTGGTCAACCACATCTTGGTCTTAACATTGTCAATGAACGATATTTCTTTTCAGGATGTAGGTCTTTGTGTCTTCTTGTGCGGGTTCTTTTCTGTTTTCTAAATAGGTGATCCAATCAAAAGTTATAGCCGAAGCAAAGAGCCTCCCTTTTGTGTTAGATTGACGTTAGTCCATTTAAAATTAAATAAAAAATAGAAAAAGATAATAGATTTAAATAAAAATTACATATTCAGAATCTACAGACAGAGTTACACAAGTGTGTGAATTTTAATTAGCAGTGGACAAGCGTGGCATATGGAAAATCATGCACGGAATAGGAGAAGTGGTACAAAACAAGTTTTTATGTCATAAGATAGTCCAAACCACTTGGTTGGGCAACCCGAACCTAAAACCAAATCAGCCAAGTCATCCACCACGTAGGTTGGAAAAAAGGTGCCGCCAAAATTCTAAATTTAAATCACTTGCATGCGTAGTTTAAAACACAACACGCACGCACTGGAAGCGCGTTTGTGCTACTTTGTGCGCATGCGTTAAAGACGCATGCGCGCATTTGTTAAGTAAACACTTTGTTTTGATTTTTTTTTCAAGAATTTGCAATGGAATGATGATGATGAACAATGATGATGATGAGGAGGAGGATGATGACAATGATGATCAAATGAGGATGATGACTATGATGAGGAGGAGGAGGATGATGACAATGATGATGATGATGATGACAATGATGATGATGATGATGATGATGACTATGATGATGATGATGATGATGATGATGAACAATGATGGTGATGATGATGATGATGAGGATGAGGATCATTATGACTATGAGTATGTTGACGATGATTATGACGACAAAGATTATGATGATGATGATGATGATTACGATGATGAGGATGATGATTTTGATGATGATGGTGATGATGATGAGGAGGATGATAATGACTATGATGATGAACAATGATGGTGATGAGGATGATGAGGATGATGATGAGGATGATGATCACAATGACTATTACTATGATGACGATGATTATGATGATGATGATGATTGTGATGATGAGGATGATGATGTTGATGACGACGACGATGATGATGATGAGGATGATGATGACTATGATGATGACTATGATGATGAACAATGATGGTGATGATGATTAAGATGATGATGAGGATGATGATGATGCTGACGATGATGAGGAACAATGACGATGATTGTGATGATGATGATAAGGATGATTTCAATGACGATGATGAGGATGATGACTATGATGAGGAGGAGGAGGAGGATAAGGATGATGATGACAATGACAATTATGATGAACAATGATGGTGATGACAATGACGGCGATGATGATGATGAGGATGACGACGAAGATGATGATGATGAGGATGATGACGATGATGATGACAATGACGATGAGGAACAATGATGATGATGATGATAGGTTTAGTTGAAACTTTGCTTTGATTTTATTTTCAAGCATTTGCAATGGTATGATGACGATGAACAATGATGATGAGGAGGAGGAGGAGGATGACTATAATGATGATGAGGATGATGACTATGATGATGATGATGAGGATGATGATGATGATGATGAACAATGATGGTGATGATGATGATGATAAGGATGATGAGGATGATGATGATGACAATGACAATGATGAACAATGTTGGTGATGATGATGATGAGGATGATGACAATGATGATGATGAGGATGATGACTATGATGATGATGAGATGAGGATGATGATGAAGATGTAGATGACGATGACAATGATGATGAACAACGATGGTGATGATGATGATGATGATGATGATGAGGACGAGGATGATGATGACGACGACGATGATGAGGAACAATGATGACGATGATAATAGGTTTAGTTGAAACTTTGCTTTGATTTTATTTTCAAGCATTTGCAATGGAATGATGATGATGAACAATGATGATGATGGTGACGAGGATGAGGATGAGGACTATGATGATGATGATGATGATGATGATGATGACGACGACGACGACGATGATGATGATGAACAATTACTATGATGACGATGATTATGATGATGATGATGATTGTGATGATGAGGATGATGATGTTGATGACGACGACGATGATGATGATGAGGATGATGATGACTATGATGATGAACAATGATGGTGATGATGATTAAGATGATGATGAGGATGATGATGATGCTGACGATGATGATGATTGTGATGATGATGATAAGGATGATTTCAATGACGATGATGAGGATGATGACTATGATGAGGAGGAGGAGGAGGATAAGGATGATGATGACAATGACAATTATGATGAACAATGATGGTGATGACAATGATGATGATGATGATGATGAGGATGACGATGATGATGATGACAATGACAATGAGGAACAATGATGATGATGACGATAGGTTTAGTTGAAACTTTGCTTTGATTTTATTTTCAAGCATTTGCAATGGTATGATGACGATGAACAATGATGATGATGAGGAGGAGGAGGATGACTAGAATGATGATGAGGATGATGACTATGATGATGATGATGAGGATGATGATGATGATGATGAACAATGATGGTGATGATGATGATGATAAGGATGATGAGGATGATGATGATGACAATGACAATTATGAACAATGTTGGTGATGATGATGATGAGGATGATGACAATGATGATGATGAGGATGATGACTATGATGATGATGAGATGAGGATGATGATGAAGATGATGATGATGATGACAATGATGATGAACAACGATGGTGATGATGATGCTGACGATGACGATGAGGACAAGGATGATGATGACGACGACGATGATGAGGAACAATGATGACGATGATAATAGGTTTAGTTGAAACTTTGCTTTGATTTTATTTTCAAGCATTTGCAATGGAATGATGATGATGAACAATGATGATGATGATGACGAGGATGATGACAATGATGAGGATGAGGATGAGGACTATGATGATGATGATGATGATGATGATGACGATGACGACGATGATGATGATGATGAACAATGATGGTGATGATGATGATGATGATGAGGATGAGGATGAGGATGAGGATGAGGATGAGGATGAGGATGAGGATGAGGATGAGGATGATGATGATGATGATGATGAACAATGTTGGTGATGATGATGATGAGGATGATGACAATGATGATGATGAAGATGATGACTATGAGGATGATGATGACGATGACGATGATGATGATGAAAATGATGGTGATGATGATGACGACGATGATGATGATGATGATGAGGACGAGGATGATGACAGTGATGATGAGGAACAATGATGATGATGATGATAGTTTTAGTTGAAACTTTGGTTTGATTTTATTTTCAAGAATTTGTAAAGGAATGATGACGATGAACAATGATGATGATGAGGAGGAGGAGGATGACTATGATGATGAGTATGATGATGAGGATGATGATGATGATGATGATGATGATGAACAATGGTGGTGATGATCATGATGATGATGAGGATGAGGATGATGAGGATGATGATGATGATGATGACGATGATGAACAATGTTGGTGATGATGATGAGGAGGAGGAGGATGATGACTATGATGATGATGAGGGTGAGGATGAGGATGATGATGATGATGATGATGATGATTACAATGATGATGAACAATGATGGTGATGATGATGAGGAGGAGGAGGATGACGACGACGACGATGACAAGGATGATGATGATGATGACAATGATGAGGAACAATGATGATGATGATGATAGGTTTAGTTGAAACTTTGCTTTGATTTTATTTTCAAGCATTTGCAATGGAATGATGACGATGAACAATGATGATGATGATGAGGAGGAGGATAAAAATGATGATGATGAGGATGATGACTATGATGATGATGATGAGGATGATGATGATGAACAATGATGGTGATGACGAACAATGATGGCGATGATGATGATGATGATGAGGATGAGGATGTTGAGGATGATGATGATGAACAATATTGGTGATGATGATGACAATGATGATGATGAGGATGAGGATGAGGATGATGATGATGATGATGATGATGATGATGATGATGATGACGATGACAATGATGATGAACAAGGATGGTGATTATGATGAGGATGAGGATGAGGATGATGATGATAGGTTTATTTGAAACTTTGCTTTGATTTTTATTTTCAAGCATTTTCAAAGGAATGATGATGATGAACAATGATGATGATGAGGATGAGGATGAGGATGAGGATGAGGATGATGATGAGGATGAGGATGAGGATGACGACGATGGAAATGATGATGAACAATGACGGTGATGATGATGACGATGATGTTGAGGAACAATGATGATGATGATGATGATAGGTTCAGTGTTGGAGGCCTCCCTTACCCTCCATTAGACATAGGAAAGGAGCCTAAGACCTCATAATGGCACCCATGGGCCTAAGAAGAAAGTAGTGGTGAGGACTATATTGTAAAAATACTTGAAGTAATCATGAATTCAAAGTCATTGTTGAAGAACGTTAGTCATTAAATGAGATAAATGTTAGTGAGTAAATGCTCTAAATGTTAGGGAGGGGCACGCATGTGTTTAACTGTGTGTGCGCGTAAATGCGTGTGCACGGTCTTATACACATGTCTGCGTGCTTAAATATGTGTGCGCGCACTTTTTACTAGTTAAAAAAAATAGAGATCTAGATTCCTAGGATTGCTACCAATTTTCACGGATTTTCTTTTGTTGTTCACGCGTTTTGTGCTCCTGAACTGTGCAATTTGGCTCACAATCCATCACCACTCTTTGATCTATTGGATAGAAGCTCACTCTTGGAATCTAACAAACATATTCAATGTTCTTGGAAGTTAGTGGAAATATTCACACTACAAGTTTTCATTGAAAGAAGAGATCATTTTGAATAGGTGTGGTGAATTGTAAATAATTGTTTTAATTCACAAGATTTCAGATCATTTCATTGATTTATGTTTTATGATATGCCTACAAAAATATTTCTCTTATAGACAACATTTAATTTCACAAGAATAAATCCCAACTTCACATTTAAACAAGTCTCATATTCTCCATACAAGATGAAGTATGCAATGTTAACTAATTTACATTTGCACATGAATATATTTTGATTTCACACAATGATGGCATAGATGAAGTTATCTCTTGAGACTCCTCAATTTAAAAAAATAACTTTGAAGTAATCATGGGAGAGGTTCCATATTGAATAGTTCACCAAGTTGTCCATATTCTCTATACAAGATGAAGTCTGCAATGTAGACCAATAATCATTTGCACATGAATATTTTTTGATTTCCCACAAGGATGGCATAGATGAGGTTATCTATTGAGACTCTTCAATTTGTATAAAAACCTTGGAAGCAATCATGGGAGAGGGTCCATATTGAACAATTCACCAACTTGTCCATGCTCTCCTCTTCATGCTATATTTATCATAACATGCCTTTGAGCTTGACAGGGATGCCTCTACCTTAATGATTTATCCTTTTTTTGAGGGATTTGCAACCTCCTCATTGTGTAATTAGTTAATTTGTTCTCTTAATAGTTAAATTGTAACTTAATGAGTGTAATTTATTCCCAAGAAATCCAAACACCATCTTGTGTCTTCCCTCACAACTAATGTGGCATATTACGTGTAATTTCATCCCATCTGAAGGTGGTGGAAATGAAGAATATTTCACTCATCTTCTTTTGAATTCCAATAATTTTTGAACACAAAGGAATTCATAATCCTATAGCTGTAATAAATGCAAACTTGACTCTCTTTACTTGACTCAAATAGAGTATAGAAATGAAACTTTGGTTCAAACATAAAGATAAACCTTTAATCAACGTTTATGTATCAATGCCAATAATTAGCATACTAACATATCTGTATTTGAGTTAATTATGTTGGAGTGCATCATGTATCTTGTATAATGGAACTAATACCTTATTTATTGCTTCTTATGCAAGGGTAGACCTCATAGTTTTGATAAAGAAACTTTTCGATATGAGAAAATCACATAAGAGAGTAAGAAAAACTAGAAGGAATATGCCCATTGAAAAGGAAAATGAGGTAAGAGAAAATGCCAGGTTGGCAATGGTGAGAGTGAGACATGTTCTAGACATTTCCACTGATACTGCGACCGATCCTAATAGAGTTGATGACATAAAAACCTCTACTTCAGAACCACAGGTGAAGCGGTTGTGTCCAATAGACCCAACTCAAGTTCCAACATCAACATAGTCTCCAACCAACAATCCACCAATGAGCCATGTTGAAGCTCTTGAAGACATAGGTATATTGAGAGATGCTAAGTATGAAGCATTGGACCTAGGAGAAATGATTAATTTGCAATCTCTCCAAGAAGACCACAACCATGTCGAGCACACTCCCAATATGGACCGACATGTGAATGAAGCAACACAACAAAGAAGCCATGGGATACGTAGCTCATGTCCACCTTCCCTACCTAGACTGTCTACTGCAAGAAAACAGACTCATAGATGTATCCATGTGGATGAAAGTTGTCTGTTGGGCCTTGAAGGTAAGTTTCCCAAATGCACTATCGATTGGCAATGTAGCAAATTAATGAAGGAATATTTTGAATCCAAAGGCGATGCGGGTAAATTTCAATTATTACTATGTTTGTTAAAGTCAAATTGTTTAGTTGTTGTTAGGAGAATTCTAGGCATAAAGATGGTTAGAAGTTCAGAGGCTAACAATCATATTGTTAGAAATCTCCAATCTACTTTCAATGCGATTGGGAAGATGTCCCATACTAAATATCTTTGTGCGGCTCGTCATGTGTTATCAGAATCAATTGTAAGCAAGTCCACACGACAACGTCACCTCCTTTCACACACTTCTCAAATACTTAAATTAAATAGAAAAAATGTTCAGAAGTACTCTGTTATAAGAGAAAATCTGCATACTCTAGGTGGAAAATATTGTTGGGATTTTGTCGGTAGGTTGCCTCATTAAGATATGAAGCTAATTGATACTGTTAAGGAATTAGTACAAAATTTTTGGCATGATCATACCATACCTTCATATAATCAAAGAGATGTGCTAAAGTTGAGAAAAGGTTCTACTGAACGCGAATCCCACGTCAAACACTTCCTTGACACAACACAAACTAAACTCTATGAGAGATTCAGGAATGAGCACACACAATTGGACCTGGGCCAAAGGTCCTTTGAGAAATGTAAAGTATGGTACGTTCATATATGCATTGATCGAAGCACATGCTGTTGTAGATACCATGTAGAATATCAATATTTTTATGACACTTATAAACATATATTTTGTGATTTGCATACTAACCTTGAGGAGGGCTGCAATGAATCTATAATACCACCGAATGTATCCAAATATTTTAACGTCAGCATCATGTGTCCAAGGCATGAAGGAAAAAAATACTATGGAAAATCATGTCTATATGGGAATTGTTCCAAGTACAGTGGGTTTTCTCTTTTGAACCGTTGCATTCATGGAAGCGATGAGCATCAATTTGGCAATATGACCGTGGAGATGCAGAGCTTCAAGTATGTAACCTATCAATCAGATAGTGCGAAGGAAAGTAAAAATATTGCATTGGTGAAGTCACAGGTGCAAATGATTATTGCATGTTTTTCCTCTTACATGTTCAGTTTCTACATATACATTCTTTAAAGGTCACATTCTAATACGACCCTTGTTTTCATGGCAACAGGTACGGGTATGTGATTTTTTGATGGAGTTCTACAAGAAAACTGAGCAGTATGTTCAAAATGTGCATGTAGAGCGATGGAAAGATGAGCAGTACAGAAAATGCAGGGACAACTTTCCCATTGGGACCATATTGTCAATTGTGTATTTTGCAGAAAACTACACCCTTCAGCCACAAAATGAAATCCAGAGTCAATACTACCATTTCGACCAAGGTGCAACCAAGTAAGCATCACGATACATATTACGTATAAGCATGGCCCTGAGAGCAACATTAACAACCGGATAATACAAAAGGAGACCAACTTTTACATAAGTGATGATAGATGCCATGATCTGCATTATGTGCAAAACTATTTTTGAATTTTCTATGATCAACTAAAGGAGGGAGATATACAGATGGATCAACATTGGATATGGTCAGAGGGTTGTGCGGGCCAGTTTAAAAATACCCGAGTCTTCCAATGGATGAATATATTACATAAGACTTATAATGTGCCACATATATGGAACTACTTTGAGACCAGGCACAACAAAGGTGAGCATGACGGGGCCGATGCATGCATCAAGACCACATTACGAAGGGAGGAGATGAGGTTTACCAAAAACCCCCATATCAAAGATGCAGAATCCGTAGTTCAATGGTTCTCTGCAACAATGTCAAACCGAACTAAAGTGCAACATACATCAACAAGGGTAGGAAGGCCAGTCAGGAATTTTTGGCATGTGGTTGAGATAGATTGATCACATTCCTATAGTTGCGGCATAGTACATGGAACACGTGGATTTCATTCGGTTCAAAGCTCAAACAACCCCCTATTTGAAATATGGGCATGGAAACTTGATTGCTTTTGTAGCCCTTGTAGCAGTGGTGAATGGGATGAATGTGAATGCATGGATTGGGTTGATGATTGGGATCATGTATCACTTGCAGTAGACCCACGTGTAGTCGATGAAGCAACCCACTTAGAGGAGGGTCAGTTAGCGATTTCGACAAACTATGACCATATCTCAGATCTTGTACAACCATGACACATATATGCAGTTGTTGCCCCAAAATACAATGAATGGGGCATGAATTATTGGTTGGAACGATGCATTTGAGGTAAGAAAATCCTAAACGGATCATTGATTGATGGTGAAGGCAATGAATTTCCTATGGCTCAATGGTGGTTGAGGGTGAATATCTTACACTAGATGGGAAATCAAGAAAAATTAGTGGGAATGTATTCATGGATTACAGACCAGGTTATGTGGTCTATCACTTCACAAACTTGATTTTTTGCATGAACATCCATCTACAGACAATGTCAACCAAGAACTCAACCAAGGTACGTTACTTCTTGCCTCATTCAAAGCATGAGAGATTGATGGAGGCAATTAGCAACAGAGAGGATCCAACTGGCTATATTGAATGAGATTGGGTAATTGTGCTTACACTCCACTTGGATCCCAGTTCCATCAGTGATTGAAATTGACAGCTACTATTAAAAGACAAGACGATCATGATAACTTACTCCACTTTCTATGTGAACTCTGCAAAATCCTTTCCCTTTCCATCTATATCGATGTCATTTCTGAATATATAGCATGTATAAATATTTATTACCAAGTATGATCTATTTTATGCACCGTACTTGCTTAAACCGACATTTGCAGAGATGGATGGAAATTTGTTTCATGGATTGACAGAGGTCACATGAATACCAACAGATATGGAGTACGCATATAATAGATGTCCATCCATATCTGCGTCCTTGATATCTATTGGTCTTCATGTGACCACTGTCAATCCATGTAACAAATGTCCATCCATCTGTGCAAATGTCGGTTTAAGCAAGTACAGTAGATAAAACAGATCATACTTGGTAATAAGTATTTATAAATGCTATATATTCAAACATGACATTGATATAGATGGAAAGGGAAAGGATTATGTAGAGTTCACATAGAAAGTGGAGTAAGTTATCATGATCGTCTTGTGTTTTAATAGTAGCTGTAAATTTCAATCACTGATGGAACTGGCATCCATATTTTGATGTGTTAGCTTGCAGAAGCACACGATTCTCTACAATTGACTATTTTCTCCATCCCTTTCACACTACTTCTTGTTAGCCACTAAATCTATGCAAGAATACAAATTTTCATCATTTGCATTCTCAATTCCTTCTGTTCTTTTTAATTAGAGATTGAATTATTTGAATGTAACTTTCAAGTGAAAATGTTTGATGCATGTATCTTCAATAGACACCCTTCATTGGTTTAATCTTTCACCCATGTTTCTCTTACCTTTGCTACAAAAGTTTAAAATATATTCCTAGCATCATTGCAATGATAAACAATACAAGATCAATCCATAGCAGGTTTTTGGGTTTCCATTTAATATTGGAAAAAACTTCTAATGTGGTGCAAGAGGCTTAAGCATGTGAGTAATAAAAATGTTGGTCAAAAGTGAGGTATTATTGCAGCTAATTGAAACATGCTTATTTTTGTGGTCTTCCATTAGGTTTGTATTGCATCTTTTCAGGTTTAAAGTTTTTCCAAAATTGGAGGGAGGAAATATTGTTAGGAAACCAACATCATGTTCTTCACAGGTTTGCTAACTCCACACTTTATATTGTTCTCTACATGTCCTGCCTGGTAAACCACTATCTTTGCAACTTTCTCTCCAATTTGTGTTGCATCGGGCTACTAATCAAAAAATAATTGCTCTAATATTGTTAAATGGTATTTAGCTTGTGCATTATGCTTTCATCTCTAAATTTTAATTGCTATTCTAGTAATTTTTTATCCTTCTTCTATTTGAGTCAATAATTAGAATTGAATGTGAAAGAAGAAGGTATAACATAGAGAAAGGTCAAAGAGTTTTCCGCGTTTAAGAGATACAGTTTCTATCATATACCATAGCTAAATACACCCATCTTAAGTCTTCTGGGACAACTCGGATTATGTCTTTCCAAGTAACATTTCTTCTATCTTTTTTTGGATAAATATAGTTCCTTGCTTGCTTGCATATTAAGTGTTCCAATCGGGACATAGGCGGCGGTAGAGATATGATATAGTATACTTCCTTCCACATCGATGGAAAGCAAATCACATTCAAGAGATATCATAGTTGGACTTGCTCACTATGGAGTATGACACCTGAGTAATATGACAATTTTTTGTTCCATATGTCACATATAATCATCATGCCCAATATTTGTTGTGTTGGACCCAAATCCTTCATTGAAAATTGACTTCCCAAGTCCTTCTTAAACCTTTTAATAATTCTCTTACCATTCCCAACAATTAGCATGTCATCCTGGACCGAGAGTGACCAAGTGTCCCTGAACGACATTTTCATGCGACTTGCAACTCGACATAACTCGCCAATCGGAGGTCGGATCGATGAGTCGTCAACTCCATTGGCCTCCTGGAATTCCATTACCTCTAGTGGTCCCTCTCCATTGTGCTTGCATGGACCAATGACTCCATGGTTCTTCAGTTTCATAAACTATGGTTTTTCTCAGTTTCCTTCAATGCAACTCTCGCATTGGTGGTTCAACTCTACAAAACCCTCCACCATGCCAGTATTGGTGGTGTTCCCATATCGACATTGGCCATACACACCTGTCGAAACCAACAACATGCAATCTTGTTGCTCTATTTGTTTTTTCGCTCATGGACGAGAGTGACCAAGTGTCCCTGAACGACATTTTCATGCGACTTGCAACTCGACATAACTCGGTAACCGGAGGTCGAATCGATGAGACGTCAACTCTGTTGGTCTCCTGGCATGCCATTACCTCTAGTGGGCCATCTCCACCATGTTTCCATGGCCCAATGACTCCATGGTTCATCGATTTCGTAAACTAGGGTTTTGCTCAATTTCCTTCGATGCAACTCTCACATTGGTGGGTCAACTCTACAAAACCCTCCACCGTGCTAGTCTTGGTTGTGCTCCCATATCGGCATTGGCCATACACACCTGTTAGAACCAACGACATGCAATCTTGTTGCTCCATTTGGTTTTTCACTCTCGGACCGAGAGTGACCAAATGTCCCTGAACGACATTTTCATGCAACTTACAACTCGACATAACTCGGCAACCAGAGGTCGGATCGATGAGTCGTTGACTCTGTTGGTCTCCTGGTAGGCCATTACCTCTAGTGGGCCCTCTCCACTACGTTTTCATGGCCTAGTGACTCCATTGCGCATCAATTTCATAAACTAGGGTTTTGCTCAGTTTCCTTCAATGCAACTCTCGCATTGGTGGGTCAACTCTTCAAAACCCTCCACCGTGCCATTCTTGGTGGTGTTCCCATATCAGCATTAGCCATACACACCTATTGGATCCAACAACATGCAATCTTGTTGTTTCGTATGGTTTTTTGCTCCCGAATCGAGAATGACCAAGTGTCCCTGAACGACATTTTCATGCGACTTGCAACTAGACATAACTCGACAACTAGAGGTCAAATCGATGATTTGTCAACTTCGGTGGTCTCCTAGCCTACCATTATCTCTAGTGGGCCCTCTTGACTTCATTTGCATGGCCCAGTTACTCCATTGTGCATTGGTTTCATAAACTAGGGTTTTTCTTAATTTCCTTCAATGCAACTCTCACATTGGTGGGTCAACTCTGCAAAACCCTCCACCGTGCCAGTCTTGGTGGTGTTCCCATATCGACATTGGCCATACACACTTGTCAGAGCCAATGACATGCAATCTTGCTGCTCCATTTGGTTTTTCGCTCCCGGACCGAGGGTGACCAGGTGTCTCTGAACGACAATTTCATGCGACTTGCAACTTGACATAACTCTAAAACCGAAGGTCGGATCGATGAGCCGTCGACTCCGTTGGTCTCCTAGCATGCCATTAACTCTAGTGGGCCCTCTCCACCGTGTTTGCATGTCCCAGTGACTCCATTTTGCATCGGTTTCGTAAACTAGGGTTTTTCTTAGTAGATTTATTAATGTTGTAATTTTTTGTAATAAGAGGTTCTGGATATGTTGTATGATTGGAAAGAGTGCCCTAAAGGGATATGTCTTCATGGTGTTAACGTACACTTGGACTAGGGTTTATTTTGTTGGGTTGCCTTGTGATATTAGGATGAAGATAAGTGAAATATTGGACCATAGTGACCACCTTCACACACATGTTGAGGAGATCAAATGTGTATAGTAACCACCTTGGCACACATATTGAGGATAAGCATTGGATCATTGTAACCACCTCTGACACATATGTCGAGGAACATTGGGAAGAAGAATATGTGGTACACAACTAGAGGAGGAATGCATTACATGATGAAACTTGGATATGCATGAGGACAATAGGGTTTATATATGTAAGTAAACCTTGGAGAAGGAGATATAATACTAGAGGAATTGATGGTTGTCTTGCAGAATCTATAGCTCTTGTTGTGAAGGCAAAGGAGGTAGAATTAGGGTTCCAACCTTGTAGAATATACAAAGAAAAGAGCTAATGTCTTTGGTGATATTGCAATATTGTTCTTGTGTGATACATAGAGGTTAGGGAAAGACCACGGAAAACTTAACTTGATAAGTCTCGAGCTTCTTTTGATTCCTTTCTTAGAAGAAGATTTTTTTAAGTTTAGTTGATTTTCCATGGAGGTCTTGGTGCTTGTGTTGATTCAATAAACAAAGACCTAGGGTTTGAGGAATCAACCTAGGATAGAGATGTTGATGTCAAAACTAGTGCTAGACTTGTCTGAAATGCCATGTGCTTCTATGATGAAAGATGATTAGGGTTTATAAACCCTAATGAGGAAAACAATTGTAGTGTGGATACCTTAATGACAACAATGATATTTTGGAGCTAGCTTCACTCATGGTTTCCAAATATACATACATACATATCATATATATACATATACATAAGAACTTTTTCAGTTGTCGAAATATTGTGTACTTGGAGATTTGAATTTTAGCTTATATTATCTTTATGATTGGGTGGATTCTAGCATTGGTTATGCATGCTAATTTGAGATAATTTTGGGTTGAATTTGTTAATTAAACTTTAATGGTGTTTATTTCATTAGATATCCTAAGTGCAAACCTTTGGATAGGTTATCATGCACTTTTGTACACCCAAAGAGAACATGTCGCTACCAAAGGAAGGATCAACAAGGATGACAATATAGGAAGTGAGTGGGTAAGATAGGAAGGCAAGGAAGTGACCTTAGGCTATGATAGGTGGGTAAGAAGGCTATTAGGGATGCCCTAAATAGGATATTATAGTCAAGAAGTTAGGGTAGCTTAGGATGAGTTAGTGGTGTGTCTTATGGTTTCCTAATAGGTAGTATTACAGTCTAGTTTGATAGGCAGTCCTAGGGTTAGTAAAGGTTAGAAAATGGAGTAGAAGGCCTATTGATATGGACAAGGCAAGTCCAAAACACATGTAAGATAAAGATGAGCTATGTTTTACTTATTTCACTATGGTTTATAAAAGGAGTTCTCATGAAGCTCTAACCCTAGCTTATCTGAAGTAATCCATGCTTAAGCTTTGAATTATTTCATTTGATTAGTCTATAAAGAATACATGACATATGACTACAAATCCTAGGCATGCTCATATACAAACAAAAAGGTATTTTATAAGATCCCATGAGAGATGGTTGGGTAGGGTTGGTGTTAGGGTTTCCCTCCTAGGTTTAGGGTTTCATCATTGATTCTAAACCCTAGGTTATGCATGCTAACCCCAAAACACCGTTTAGGTCAGGGTTTTCTCATTGATTATAAATCCTAGGTTATGCATGCTAACCTTTAAACTTCACTTAGGGTTAGGGTTTCCTCGTTGATTCTAAACCCTAGGTTATGCATGCTAACCATTAAATCATTAAAATTGCAAGTGCTCAATAGATCATTATAGAAGACACATATTCATGAACTTGTTTCATTTTTTATTTGTCAAGGAAGAACAATTTTTATGGGAGGTTATCATTATGGGATGTTTTCATTTCAATTTTGCATGTGATTGAGGCATGTTAGTGGTGTTCATGGAACGTTATCATCATATCGTACAAAGTCAACCTCTTTTGCAACCGACATAAAAGTATTTCCAGCCAAGCATTTAGCATTATGATAGTCCTATATTTCACTTTTTAGCTTGTCAAGACAAATGTACAATCTTTTTAAGTAAACATCAGTGATAAACAATTTTATAAGTGACAAGTTTCCAAGCCAATTGGACTGTTACACCAAATCAAATTTCCAGTCAAGTAAAATGTCTTATGATAGTCCAAGATGTAATTTCCAGTCAAGTAAAATGTCTTATGACAGTCCAAGATGTAATTTCCAGTCAAGTAAAATGTCTTATGACAGTCCAAGATGTAATTTCCAGTCAAGTAAAATGTCTTATGACAGTCCAAGATGTAATTTCTAGTAATAAGAAGTATATTCACTTGGATTTTGATGACACAATGACTTGTAAGCAATTCAAGGCCTTTTCTAATATTTTGCCAAGTTATGGATGTTTATATACCACTGTCAAATTTTTTTATGGTTGGGAATGATTGTTTATATACAGTCCCTTTAGGGTGTCTTTGTGCCACTTTAAATTGGGTTATGGACAAATTTGAGGTGAGGCGTTAGTGATTGGGTAAGATAGGAAGGCAAGGAAGTGACCTTAGGCTATGATAGGTGGGTAAGAAGGCTATTAGGGCTTCCCTAAATAGGATATTACAATGAAGAAGTTAGGGAAGCTTAGGATGATTTAGTGGTGTTCTAGGGCTGTCCAAAATGGATATTACAGTCAGAGATATAGGGAGAGTCGTGGGGGTCTAAGTAGTGTAGAAATGAAAGGAATAAACCTTACTTTAGAGAGAGGGAAAGGTAGGAGTCTAGGGCAAGGGTTTTAGCAAGGGTTAGGCTAGAATAGAATGGTTTAGTTGTGTCTTATGGCTGCCTAATAGGTAGTATTATAGTCTAGTTTAATAGACAGTCCTAGGGTTAGTCAAGGTTAGAAAATGGAGTAGAAGGCCAAAGGTTAGAATTACTATGTAAATACCAAAGGCAAACAAGTGATTTCTATTGCAATTTGGACAATGAATAAGATTGTAGGTGTTAGTATGTTGGTTCAATATGAGTTAGGGTTCTATAGGAGTTAGAGTTAAATTATCATTGTTATTGTACACATTTATGCATTTGTGTATTTTTTTGTTAAATAACCTAAAATGTTAAAATTTTTATGCATTTTATTGTGAACATACAGACTTTATTGCTTTGTCAACAATAAGTATTGCAAGCTCATCAACTGTAAACTACTACTACATTCGACATAATGTATGCAAATCTGTAATAAAAAGAAAAGTAATATAAAGAAGTACAAAATGATATATTAACATACAAAAATTTCCAATCATATAAAAAATATGGCAACTCGTGACGTATACAAAATATGGTAACTCGTGCCCTATGCAAAATATGGCAACTCGTGCCAAAATGCCACATCATCGCTAGTGTACATAGGAGGGTCTCTCAATCCTCCTGCCCACCCTTGGAGCTCCCAGGTGCAAGTCCAAAATCGATCTTCCTCTTCTTCAATCTAGAGGAAGCTCGATTCTTCTGGCTGCTTTGACCACCTCCCCTTGGGCTCTGAAACGACAACAATCAAATTTCAACTCCTATAGGAAATTATACAAGTTTAAAACACAATTTAAATGTCAAAATTACATTTTGAAATTTTAAATAGCTCACCTGAGATGAGACTGTAAGTGGTGAGCGAGCTACCCTCCTCTGTGATCCAAGTCTCTCAGCAATTCCACCCTGCAACATTTAAACAATAAAATAACTCATACAATTTAATGCTATGTTAATTTTCGTTAATATTGCATGATATTTTCATAAACTAATAAATATCACCGTGAACACAACAGGCTGGTCCTGGGGGCTGGCAGGTGGAGCAATCGGTTGGTCCTCAGGGGTGATAGGTGGATCAGTGGGATGTACAACCTGCTCTGATGCTAGGGTGGATGGAATAGCGAAGTATGTAGCCACATCGACATTGGCTACAACACTAGGGGGAATTATGGGAGAGGGCGTGGACTGGAGTGGGAGAAGTGGTGATGTACGACGATAAACGCCAACTGGTTGTAGAATGGAACAGGAAACCCTAGAAGAGGAAATGAGGGTAGTGGGGGAATATGGGGGAGGGGGATGAGGTTTGGGATGGGGTGGAGGGATGGGTGAATGTGCATGGATGGTGTAATTTGGTCGAAGGGGGGAGGGTGGAAACATGGGAAACTGCAAGGGAGGGGGTGGATGGGTGGGGCGGGGGGGAGCCGGATGGAAGTGTGGTGGTGGGTTGGAGGCAAGGGATGGATGGAACGGGGTGGGGAGGGATGCAAGGAAAGGGACATGTATGCCAGGGGCTACACCTGACATATATGGTGGGAAAAAGGTAGTCGGTGGAGAGATAGTGACACCGACGTGCCTATGTAGTGGGACCTGCATACATATTCATGGCATCGTGTATTAGTACATAAAAAAGATAACTATACAAATCTAAGCCATCAAAACTGAAATTAAATTTATACTTTATTACAAGATACTTGCTCATGAGGGGATCTGCTGATCCCCGGTGGGGATGGCTGGTCACTCAATCCTGCGAACACCTGTTCATTTGCACAAAAATATTTAGATTCAATTACTAAATATTAACTACATTAGACGACAAGATTAACTAAATATGGGCCGACAATTTAAATAAATATGCGGCAATTGACAAGAACTAATTAGTGATACAATAGAAGTCATAAATCAATCAAGCGACACAACATCAATGATATGATAGTGATAATAACAATCCCAAACTTGCATGATACGTTTTCTTTTAATTTATGATTTTGAGGGATGTTACATTTTTCTCTATTTTAGAGAATATCCACAAATTTTATGGGCTTACTCCTTAGACTTTCTCGCCAATCCTTGAAATGATATTCAAAAATCATATGCTTGTCTTGTGCAATATCAAAGGATGGATGATTTGTAGGGTAAGTTTTTTTCATATTTTCCCTAACTATATCTTTGAAAATTGTATCCATTATTTATGCAAAAGTTTCCTTATATACAAATTTCTTGACTAGTTAGCCCTAGTAAACCTTGCTATGCTTCATTTCCTTTCTGGTCTAGAGAGTTGACATGGCTATGAGTTCTCTTTTCCTCCTATTGCAAACCTAATTTTTTAAGGTATCCTAATTGAGAATACCCTTCTTGGTACATTTTCTTCTAAGTTTCCGTTAGAGGTAGCATATTGAGCATATAATGGTTATTTTCACATATTCAATTCTTGACAATACAGCTAAGACCCAATTCATTAATTACCAATTTAATTATCTAACCCATCATCTTGGTGCATCTCCATGTAAATGTTTTCCACATAAGTTTTTTCTAGGTCCCTCATTTTTTCACCAATGTCAAACATACTTCCTAGCTTATTACCAATTAAGGTAAGAGAACATTTCATCCATTTTTGAAGGAATTGAATGAATTTTAATATAGTGTGGTAGAATAATTTTTTTCTCTCATGACCTTGTTAGAAAAATAGGATCGTGGAGCAATAACAATAAACAATAAACACGATGTAAATATTAAAACAAATTACAAGAGAGACACATATCTTGGATGACAAGATTAAATACTAACATTAAATCTAATTACTGAAAGAAAAATACCTGTGTGTATGGTGTCGTGATGTCCTCTGTGGCTGCCATGGCTCCATCTAGGTTGAAGGAACCAGTGTCCTCCCACCCGTACGTTGGAGATTCGGCACTGAATAGATGTACATTAAAAAAATCAAGTCATCAACATCTGATTCTAAGTTAAATTTATTATAAATTATGAGATTGCATAACGTATAATCAATACTTGAACATTAAATAAAACAATAACTAACCTGGTGTAGGTAGCTCTCAGTGCCATGCTCCTGGGTGGGAACCTGGCATGGATTCCCACAATGAGAACAACGATGTGGCACTGGTCTCGTCGAACTGGATGGATCCACTTGGCTACCACCTGTATCTGCTGTCCCTCACCCACCACAAGTAGACCGTGAAGAAGTGTGTCTCTCGGGGGGGTCCTGCTCACTCTATGAGGACATAGCCACAAATGCAGTATGCCTGAGAAGGTGTCGTGTGGCACATCTAATGGAATCATGGATCTCATCTAGCCCGCTACCTAACCTAGGGGGTTTAGGAGGCGGGTTTGGCTCTTTCCTAGGTGCAGGAGGTCCTCTGAGCAGGTTTCAGTGGGCGTGAGGTCGATCTTGGGCTGAGCCAAAACCGACACCCTGGAACTCGGTGATGTTGAAGTAGTTCACATGGAACCCTAACACAAACTCAGCCCACAGTTTCATGAGAAAATACTGTGGGACCTCAACATTGTTGTATGGAGGCTTGTCGAAAATCATGAACCATCTCTTCCTCCAGTTTTCTCTCCATGGTTGGTAATTACATCAGTCCATGCAAACTCGCCTCTTTCTCACATATGGAGGCTATCCTATTCTAGGATCTATAAATTTGCTCCATAGTTGGGCTTTTGTGATATTCAGGTTTTTTATATCCTCTTTGGATATACCAGTTCTATAATGCTCTCTCATTCGAGCCCTATATTCACTCAAACTGGTTATCTCATTGTGGGAAATGTTGATATATTCTATTATGTTTTGTATTGATGTGGCGAGGGAAACCCGAGAGGGTTCCATGGTGTCCTTCAGTTCATCACTCAAAATTATTAATTGGTTTAAATCCATGTGTAATTCATTTTCAGGGTTTTCTTCATTTAATTCGAGGTTTGGGTCCTCTGTTTGGTTTGTTTCATTCCTTTCTTAGGATGGTTCATTGGTATTTTTCATTGTGGTTAGGTAATTTGTACCTGCAGTATTCCCATTTCAATTGATTTTCAATTTCTTTTTAATTTTGTATTTTATTTCAAAAACAATAAAAACAATGAAATAAACAAAAAAATTGCATTCCTACTCTATTTACCTTACTCCAATGTCATTTTAGGTGATTTGCACAAGTCCATTGGGCTCCTTTGGGGTCGATTTCGTCTCCTTGGGGGTCATTGTATCCTTGCGTGGTCGCGGGTCACTATAAAACAAAAACAAATTCCCACTGTTTTGTTTTTTAAAACACAGGGACATGCACGCGTCCCTATGTGTGATCACATCTAACACACATGCACGTCCACATGCACGTGCGTGTTCCTATTGCCCACGCTGGCAATCCGGCGTGGAGGTTTTCCACTACTGAAGCGGGAGCGCATGCGCACATCTAGGAGGTGCGTGCACGTTGTCGATTTGGTCCGCTCACATGCTCCCATTGCATTATATTTGGGTAGCAGGTTCTTGCGGGCACTCATAATAGATCTATTATTGGTCATTGGCCAAACTAGGCCAAGGATGGGAAGAGCATCTCTCATGAACCAACCACTTACATCCTTGCTAGTTCTCGAGTCAAGGTTAACCCTGACAATATGTTATAACAATTAACTTATTATGTATTGAGAAGGATACAAAAAATTGAGATATATATTTTGTATATTTGATATATCATTTATCTCTTAATGTTGAATGTTTTTATTTTTATTTTTTATTATTACTATTTTTTATAAAGATTTTAATTCATAAATATTCATGTTATCCATACTCAATTAGTAATTTTAAATATACTTGAAATTAATATTGTATAAAATGATAAAAATAAAATTGAGATATATATTTTGTATATTTGATATATCAGTAACCATTTAATGTTGAATGTCTTTTTTAATATTTTTTTTATCACAATTTTCTTATAAAGACTTTAATTTATAAATATTCATGTTATCCATACTTAATTGGTATTTTTTAAATATACTTGAAATTGATATTGTATTTTATTTTATTTTTTTCATTGCTATGCTTTAACCCATAGATTTAGATTATATACCTTAAAAATTTAATCCTCCCAAATTTTCTAAAGTTAAAAAATAATACAAATATTACAATCTCTTTTATTTCATACTGTGAAATGTGTATAAAAACAATTTTTTTAAGTTGTAGAAAGATATATTAATATACAAAAAAGAATACATACATAAAGTTTATATCTAGGATATTATGACACTGGAATAGTAACAAAATACCTGTCATGGACCTACCCTTGGTGAAGGAAACCAAGTAACTCCACACAAAACTGAAATAGAGCCTAGCTATGCCAAGCAAAATGAGCCCACAGAGAAAAACATAGAGACAATTAAAAAATTCTAAGGCCTTACGAATTTCTCTAGGGTTTTTCAACAATAATGCAAGGCTTGTTGTAGTCTTCATCATCAACAGAGAGCATTGGTTGTGAATCCGGATGCGGTTCCATTGCAGGAGGAGGAGCCGACATCCTCTGTCACGAGCTACCAACCTGCTCATGACCCCCCTGAGTTTTTCATTTTCAGCTCCATGTTGGGCGAAGCTTCTTCTAGATGTTGGATGGACATAGTGTCCTGTTGCCGAGGAGTTTCTTTAGGGGGTTCTTGCAGATGCATGCTCGGTGAAGACGATGAGGTCGGCTTACGAGATGAAATTTTTGAATTGCTTGAGGGAGATGGGGAAGGAGCCCTGTCTCTTTCTGAGAGAAGCTGAGCTAGGAAATTTTTCATACACCAGTAATGGGATAGCCTTTATCTCAAGGGTTGAGTAGTGCAATGGTGAGCCACTGCTTTCGCCTCCTAATCATCCATGACCCGACAAATGCTGAGAGGGATGTGAGTACCATACCCTGCTGAAAGGGAGTGACGTGTTGCAGCATGACACCTTGACCCTTGGAGTTGCTTCCCCTACAAGGCGTAGCACAGAGCCGTCGCATCATGGTGGAAGAATAATTCCAGAGCTTCCAAACCTTAACCTTCATCTTGGGTAGAGAGTTGATGAGACGTGTCAGAATGAGGAGTGCAAAGAACATGCGGAGGATAAACATCTGCAGAAAATGGATCCATGTTGAGCCATCATGCAAGATGACTTGAGTGCTGAGTCGAACGTCGTCGAACATAAATGACCTTTGCTGGGAGAAGCAAGTCATTAAAACCCAAGACTTGTGCAAGGTGCGTTGTGTGTAGAGCTAAGTGCAATTGAGCTTCAATGACCTGTGCCAGGAGAATCGATTCATTAATAGTCAGGGGTTCTTGACACTCATAGGTGGTATTCAATGGGATGCCCTTCCCTTTGCCACGTCTTTCCTTGAAACTCACATCCGAAAAAATTTAAATTACATAGTTACCATATTCTATATTCTGTGTTGTTAAGTGTTTTCCCAATATAAATGATGGTTGTGAAATATTGAAAATGCATCTATATTCAATAAAGTCAAAAAGTTTTATGTTAAATAGTTAACAAAATCTCCAAAATTAAAATAAATATTCTATATTGAATAATTATTTAAGTAGAAATTCAAATAATATTAAAAAAAAATATCATTAAAACATATAATGAAATTCCTTTGAAATGATTATTTATATAATATTCTTAAAAAAGAATCATTCAAAATATATAATGATTTTTTTTTTCTTATTTGAAAAGATTTGTTTTATTTGTTTTTTCGATTTTAAATAATCCAAAGTTAGTTGTTCTTTTTGTTTCTGCCCCCAATTTTCCATATTTTTACCCCCACCTTCACGAGGACATGGAACACTAAGAAATTTTTTTAATGTCTTTCATTTATATTAGAGTTAATAGGTGGGGAATAATATGAAAATATCCTCCATTTATAATAGTGTTGATCTATTTTAACTTTAATATCTTCCATTTATAGTAGTATTAATCTATATTAGTGTTCATCTTGGGTTTCAACTTTTAAATATAAAGTTAAACCTTTTTTTCGTCATTTAAAAAAAAAAAACAAAAAACTTGGAATCGGTAATGACACGAAAAGCTTTAATATTTTTAGTTTTAAGATTTTCAATGTCATTTATCATGTGTTCAATCCTCTTTTAATGTGTTATCCATTCCCTCCCAATGATAAGGGAAACAAATATTCTACCACCAATATGTAGAAAAGGAGGTAAGGGATATTTAAGTTAACTTGTTTATTTAGGTAATCTGGATGTATTTTCCATTTATATGAGTGAGATATATTTTAATATTTATTATATGCTTTGAAAGATTAAAAAGATTTGGATATGTATTTTGTAAATTTGATATGTCATTTATTTTTTATTAGATATTTATTTATTTGTTTGTTTTTATTATTGTTCATAGTCAATCGATATTTTTAAATATACTATTAATATTGTATTATGTTTTTTAATTGTGGCCACAATACTTTAACTATTAGTTATTGTTATCATAATCTTTTAAATAAAGAATGATTAATTTTTTAAGGAATTTTTTCCTTAAAAAATAATAATTATATACACCTTAAAAGTTTAATAAAAAAATCATGAATCCAAAGTTAAGAGATAATATAAAATTACAATCTCTTTTATTCCAAATTGTAAAATGTTCTTCGGATGTGGTGTCAGTTGATATGGGCGATGGGACGAGGGATCATAGGTGGCGAACCGAAGAGTGTGGGATGATGGCCTAGCAGCTGCCACCCAACCCCCATATTGAACAAGGGCATAACACCGAGATGAGACGTGACATGGTCACGCTAGTGGCATTTACTCTCCCCCGATTGTGACCTCTACTTTATCTTCCATGACACTAGCCCAGAGCAGCATCCCTTCTACAATTTCAACGCTTGGCCTCCCTGGTGGTGGAGGCTCTTCCACGTTCCATTTACGCTGGAAATCATTAACCTTGAAACAATTGTGAAGCTATTTGGGTAGAAAATGGTCTTCCCTTGTCGAAGAGGAAGACGAGGCAGGAGAAGTGTAGGCCTAAGCCATGGGGAATCGAAGATATGTCTTCCAGGGAAGCTTGTGAGACTGACGAATGCCCTCCTCCTTCTGCGAAATGATCTCAGTAAGGCAAATGAAGAACGCCAAGTGCGTCTCCAAGAGCTTTGGGACAAGGTCCAAACAATTCTGGATTTGTGCGCAGAGGTGGCTTTGACATTTCGTCTTCCTTTCCCTCGGCTCTCGACCATTTCCAAGGAAGACACCATCCATCGGATTTTCGATAAAGACAATGAGCAAGGCAGTGAAGTGACAACCCCTGAGGTGAATACCGAAATCAAAGAAGAAGAACCAATGGCTAAAAAGGAAAGCGGTCAGAAGAACATTGTCGGTGGCAATTCCACTGCTAAAGACGACGCCAACATGGAAACCATGAGTACTAGAAACCTTGCACTAGGTTGTGAAGACAATACCAAAGTCAATAATGAATACAAAACTTCCACCCTACAGCCGGGTACTAGCGCCAACTATCAAGTAGCTTCTTTTCGTTAAATGTTTTTTTTTTCTTTTTTTCTTTTCTGATTTAGGGATGAAAAATGTTTTATGTTATATAAATGTCAAACTTATGTTGGCCTTCAAGCTTGTAGTTTTGTTCTTTTATAAACAGTGCTATGTGCTATGATTATCATAGAACCATTTTGATGAAGCATTGTTTTCTCCTCTGGAGAAGTCTGACTGACTCTACAGGAAATTGTTTTCTCGTCATGAAAAGCTCCTTGTTTCAGTACTTTTGTATATTATCCTATATTTTAATATGATTTCAAACTTACAAAAATACAAAAACAATTGTAGAAATGTATCTCAATAACATTTAAATTACTAATTACCATATTCTATATTGTTAGTTGTTTTTCCAATATGTGAAATGTCAAAAATGCCTCATACTCTCTCACACACCCACACACAAATAATAATAATAATAATAATAATAATAATAATAATAATAATTTAAGTTTAATAATTAAAAAAGTTCGAGAATTCAAACTAAATTTGAATCACATTTCTATATAAAGTGATTATTTAAGTAAATGTTGATATCATATTCTTAACAAACTATCATTCAAAACGTATAATAATATTATTTTAAACTCTTTAAAACTATTTTTTCCTTTTGTTTCGTTTTTTAAATTTTAGATAATGTACACTATGGTATGGGAAAGGAAAATCAAAATATTAAGATGGGTGCCTCTTTTATCGAATGGAAACAAGCATTCAAACAATTTAAAACAATGAAAAATAATTCATGAACATATAAATAACGAGGTGCTTTTGTGTCTTTTCTTTTTAGAAAACATAAATTCCATCGCTATTAGAAACATACAGAATTAATAGCGACTTTTGTTTTTTGAAAAAGAGTAGAAAGCTCGCTTAATGTGGTTTTCAACATTCCTTTGATTGCAATTCAAGAAATAAACGAGATATTTTGAATTGTGGGAATGCCATATATTTTTATTACAGCTTTTTAATTAATCTTTTTCTACACGTTAGTTGTCAATTAGTATAACTAAATTTTTAAAAATGATTGATATATGTTGATCAATACTATTTATCACCATTTTTTAATAATAATAATGTATATAAGCTATTTTTAAAAATGTAGTTGTGCTAGTCAATACCCAATCTACAACCATCTCTTCACTTTTGGAGAAAAATAATATTGTAAAGACCACCATGCAGTGAACCGTCATAGACCAACAAACAGTCGGAAGGAAGAAAAAAAACAACTTAAAAGATCACAGTCAACATGATCTTATCTCAAGAAGAAAACTAAAATGACAGGAGGCCAATTAAAACCATCAACAAAATCATATGCCATATATAACACTAGCTACAAGTAGTCAGTACAAAATGTTAAAATATTGTAGTCAAATATTTTCATATAATATTTTAACCATGATGCACAAAATTATGTTAAAAAACAATTCAATACACAAAAGCAATCTTGTAACCCATTGAAGCAATACCCACTGATCATGAGAAGGACTTGATATCATCTAAATTATGTCTAAAACAAAACGAATGCAAAATCTCATCAAGATGAACAACATTCTATTGAATTGTAGCTAGATCCAAATGCAAGACCTAGTTTTAGCTAACCAATAAATTTTTTTACTGGTGTTAAAAATAATCGATTGTTTCGGTTTTAAAGGATCTCATTTCAACTTAGATGGATATATCTTACTGCCATGCAAATTTTGGCAAATTTTAATTTCATTCGTTTGAAGCAAAGCACCCCTATAAATAATTGATCCTATATTTTGCTTTCACTCAATTTTACTTTATGCTCTAGTATAATTAACTTTTTCATAAATGTCAATTTATTATTATGTAATTTAATCATTTTTATTTAATTTAAAATCAGAGTGGATTTTGGAAAATTGGCATAAACGATTTAGATAAGTTTAAGATAGGATTTTTTTTACCACATGGTCACTAACAGAGGAGGGTTATTCATTTTGGACTAAAAAATGATCCTTCAAATTTCTGAAAATGAATGGAGGACATTTTTAGAGATTTAGAATTGGTTGTCATTTATATTGATGATTCATTGATCTACTCTATAGATATGAACCATTAAAGGAATCACCTCAATCAATGATATGATAGATTTTACAAACATGGTTTAGCTCTAAGCAAGACAAATACTGAATTTGCAAAAAAAACCGATAAAATACTTGGGGTTAATACTAGAAAAAGGAAGACTCAAAGTTTAAGATCATGTTTTAAAAGCCTTGACAGCATTTCCAGATGAGATCTTGGATAAAAATTAATTGCAAATATTTTTGGGTCGTCTCAACTACATTAGGTACTTCTATGAAAGACAAGTTGTAGATGTGCATTGCTTACAGGTAAGGTTGAGAAAACAAAGTGTACCTCAGAACAATAAAATAACAAAAGCAGTCTAGGTTATTAAACAAAAAATCCAACATTTTCCTATCCTATAGTTACCAAAGCTAGATTTTCCAATCATATTAGAAACTAATTCTTTAGATGAGATATGGGCAGTGGTTTTTTTACGGAAGCCAAACCATAGAGAAGAGGTATGCATGTATTCCTTTGGATCTTTCAAGGGTCTTGAATCAAATTACCCCTCTTCTCACATAGAGATTCTAGCAATCAAATATGGAATCAATAGATTTAGGTTATACTCAAACCCATTTATTTTATAGTACACATAGACTTGAAATATATGAAGGGAATGTTAGGTATTAAAATAATGTTTGTTGGCGTTTCCTCCTTTGACTCAGGTTCATACCATTGGTTGTTCATCAACAAAGTCCAAGATATCGTCCCGACAGAGCAGGGCTCATTAGACAACACCTACGACATAGATGCAATCTCACCTGAGATTTCTCTATGGGTAACTACCAAAACCAGGTTTCTACAATTGGGTGGGGATTTCCTCTTCCTCGGCACCTTACTATCTTGCTCGACTAAAGAGGAGGGGTGTGTTTCTTATTCTTATTATGTTCATTCAAGATATTACTCTACTTATCCATCGACAAGGATTAAAACAGTCATATAAAGATTTAGAAGAGATTCTATCTATCAACAATGCGACATATGCATTTAAAAGATAATTCATAAACAAATGCTAGTCAGTCTATTCAGACCTACTTATTCACAACATACATTCATTCAACATAGACATATTCATCAAATACACATTGGGACAACATTTAACGTGGAAACCCATCGGGTGAAAACCACAAAGATGCTCTTCAAGTGGCATGAGAAATATATATAGCATCTTTTGTCTGCGCACTCATCTTGCAGACTCTATTCTATATCTTCTCTACAATATATATAGACTTATCTCCTCTCATGCTCTCCAATATTAGGTCTCTAAAGTTTTCCTCTCCTTCACTTTATTTTTGATCCACACATAGCCTGGATCGACTCTCTTCTCTACAACTCTTCAACTCTATAACTCTACAATTCTACATAGACAGTAGCTGACAGAGACCAACTCGCACACAACTTGGGTTCTCTCTTTTATAGGTTCTTACATGTCATAATCAACTGAATCTATTCTGTTAGCCGACAAGCTATCATTCATATTCTTGTACATCTAGTTACACTGACAGTATAGGAACTATTGGCCCATAAATACAAAGATGATTTATTCCCAAAGCATGTTCTATTCTAACTAACTTCTTACCCACAATCAATCAAACTATACTTTTCAACCATTGTACTCTTCTTTTGCCATGATTCGTTTTGGCATGGTTGTTCTCTTCGATCACGACTATTATCTTCTCATCTTCTCTTCCGTCGTGGACTCTTCTCCCACAATTGGTTCTGTCACAACTCTTCTTTACCAGCAGCTTCTGTCATGTATCCTATTTCCTGGCTACTTCTATCACATCTCCTCTTTCCCAGCTTCTTATGTCACAACTTCTCTTTCCATCGTAAACTCTTCTATCGTGCGAGCTGAATATTCATATTCTTGAGCCAATTTCTGGCCAGATTCTTCCTATATTTTCCTAGAGCCAACAGGCCCCCAATAGTCACATGTGGCTCATCTCAAGCCACACTAGTATGAAACTTCTATTGTGACTACCTTACTTCAAAAATATTGGAATATTTTCACTATCTGCACGATCTCCTCTCGTACTTTTGCTTCCTTCTTCTTCAAATTTCAACAAGGTTAGAACCGATGTGTTTCAACATTGTAAGCCATGTTGACTCTACTGCTTGTCACACGTTTTGGTGTACATGTTGAATAATACATGTAACTCTTTCTTCCTCTGCATGTAATTATGTGACCCTATCAGCGCACTTCAGCTATTGTGTTCACAGCGTTGCAACTTGTTGTTGTGCTTTCTTCATCTCAGCAGCCTTATCCATTTTCTCTGCTAAGGGAAATTTATTCATTTCATTCTTCATATGGGTCACCTATGCCTTCGTAGTGTGTAACTGCTCTGTGAATTTCTATAACTCTTCATTGTCGACCAATTCTTCCCATTTCTGAGAAACTTGATCGAATGCCCTGGCACACAGTTCCTCCACCTCTTCGATATTCTTCACAGACTCTGTCATTGCTTTCTTTCTTTCTTCTAGGTTTGAAAGGTTGCTTCTTTATAAATTTCATCAACATCACCAAATATATATTTAGCTTTTTGTAAATTTCATCGACATCACCAAATATATCCCATGATTCTTGTAACGTTGAAGGCGACGTCATGGGCTCTCGTCATTATTCGTCATTGTCTGAACTCTTCTTTTTGGAATGACTGCTTTTACTAATGGATACTTTACATTTTGGTAGTTTTGTTCCCCGATGCATCGGGTGGGTTAGGAGAAATATCGTCTAGTAGCCTAATTTCAATTGTTACTTCTTCATCTCCCCATAATGGTGTTGTTGTGCTTTCTTCTTGCGTTTACCAGATCACCTCCCCGTTGATAGACCTGGTGGGTCTGGTCGTAACCTTACTTTAGGGATGAATAGAATCTATTCAACTTATTTTGCAACCACAACCTGTGGTGGAATATATCTGGAATTGTTTGTTAGGATTATTAATCCTCCCTTGTCCAAATTTGGTCATATGTCTAAATTGGGAGTCATGTCTAAATCGGGAGTCCATCCAGTCTATTTATAGTCATTAACACCATTGGGTCCAATTGACCTAATTGGGGCACATGTTTTAGTTACTAAAGTGTGGGGAACACTAATTGAGGCTCACTGCCACTGATTGCACTTGATTACATCAATTTAGGAGCCTCCTTGACCAATCCCTACAATTTAGGAAGCCACTGGGAGTGCCGAAACCAACCAAGGTCCGTTCACTTCAGTTAATGACTAGTCAAGCTAAGTTAGGAGTCAGTTACATTCAGTTCTAGTCCTCTACATTCAGTTAGCGCTAGGTTTACTTGACTGCACTCATGTGGGGCGCATTTCTCACCTACCACAGTCAGTTAACCTTAGTCAACACTGAATGTAACACTTGAGTTGTGTTTTAGAGATCTGATGAACTCCAGTTATGGTTTAGACAAGGTCAGTTAACTACTGAGTCCTCTGATATTGATTTAGACAAGGTCTTAGTTACCTACAGTTAAGTAGAGTCTATCAATTCGAATTTCCTCATGTGGATTCGAATTTCATGTGGCTATTAAAGCCATTTTACTTCATTGTAATTATCATCTGATTACTTTTTGATTAATGAAAGCATTCACAGCTGTAAGCCATTTTTGCATGATTTCATTCTTCAATTGCTGAGTAAATTGTGAGATCTACTTTGTGAGTTGTGTATTTGTCTATAGATCTATGTGCTCAAATTTACATGGTATCAGAGCCTTGGTGGACAAGACTCCTCTCCTCCTCAGATCTCCAGCCAGATCATTTTTTTTGGCAAATTGATTTTTCCAGTACTGCACCAGAAGCGAAGAATTTACCACTTAATATCCCAAGTTAGGAAATTGTTGATCAAGCTTGCTTGATCAACTATTCTAGGTGTGAAGGAAATTCCAAAAGTGCAGACTATCGACCTTACTTTGTATGTTTGATTGTGTGACAGGTTATCATCTTTTCTTACAGCATTCGCTATAAGCAGCCCTTTCTTCTCATTGCATTCACTACAACAACTCAGTTCTTCCTACTACATTCTAAATGGCTCATCCAATAGAGCCTCTCACTCCCTTCAACTATCACCAGTGGAAGGAAGACATGGTGGTAATGCTCCACACCAAAGGGCTCTTCAGACTCATAGAAGAAGCAGAGGAAGAGCCAGATTCAAATAAAGACAAAGCTAAGTACATGAACAGACTTGATGAAGGCCATGGACACTTGCTCTCCTGAGTCTCTAAAGATCTTTGGTTCCACATCCTAGAATTGAAGACTCCCAAGCTAGTTTGGGACAATATTGCCTCCCTATTTGATAAGCATGATGAGATGAGGATCCATCAGCTAGAAAATGATCTGATTACTCTCAATCCATCCAATTTCAAATCTCTGAATGAATTCTTCACTAAGTTCAAGAACTTGATATATCTGTTGAAGCAATGCAAAGTGGAGAGGGATGAAGATCAGCTCATCCTTGTTATTCTCACAAAGCTCAATGTAGACTACTCAGTATTTGTATCCACCTTCTAAATAGTAAGGCTCACTACTCCAAATTGGAAGATTCCCACTCTTAATGCTTTCATCCAATCTCTTATTTCTGAGAATGATAAATTGATCCAAATGGGGATCATTCGCTCTCCCAAAGATCTAGCTCTAGTTGCAAGAGGAGATAAGGTAGCGAATGACAAAGGGAAGCAAAGAGATGAGTCCCCTGTGAAGAAAGAGCAGTCAAAAGAACCTTCAGGTTCGAAGAGAAGCAAGAAGAATGGCAAAGGCAAGGTCCTCTGCTCTTACTGTGGAAGGGGCTTCCATTCATAAAGCTCCTGTATGAGAAGACAACTTGATGAAATGGCCCTTCTTTTGAAAAAGCACAACATTTCTGTACCTGCTAGCGCAAGCAAGGATGACTCTAAAGAAGAAGAAGAAGAAGAATACCAAAGGAAAGGACATGCACTGAAGGCTTACTGCACATCAACACCTATCTTCCTTATTGATTCTGGAGCTTCCAACCATATGGCTGAATCTAGAGAGTCATTCTCTTCTTTTTAGTCCTTTGATGGTCCTAGTATTCAGATGGGCAATAACAGTAAATTCAAAACAAAAGGGAAGGGCTCTATCCAACTTGAACAGGGAAGGTTCAAAGATGTGCTATTTGTTCCCTCCCTAGCTTCAAACCTGTTATCTGTCTATCAGATGACCCATACTGGATCTCCAAAGCGAGTGATATTTGGTCCTGACTCAGTGGAGATCACATATATCTCTACTGGGAGCATCATATCAAAGGGTACTGCAAATCATGCTTCAAAAGCATATGAGTTCTCATATTTCATGCCTCCTTCAGAACTAATGCACTCTCAGTAGCCACCTGCAAGGGAAGGTAAAATCAATGCATCTACTGCTTTTACAGCTTCTACTAGTATTGCAGATCCATCTATATCAGTTTATGACCTTGAGATTTAGGGTGACTTAGATTTAGATTCAGTCCCTACTTCCAAACTGGAAGCTAGGAAGATGACTGGAAACTCACTTGACACTCATAAAGGAAAGGCTCTTGCGCTATGTCATGCTATCTTACCTCCTTCAGGGAGATGCAATAGACTCCCTATAAGATGCTATATGGCAAGGGATTAGTCTTACTACATTCAAAAGAATGGATATGATCATACACCTCTTCATTCAGCAAGAGACAAAGGTTACATTCCTCCTTCCTCCCATCATCATTTTTGGAGAAGAAGGAGAAGTCTACATGCCAGGCCCCAGAATACCTGTGCATAGCACACCATGCATGCTGCTTCACTACCTCACAGAGATGAAGATTACAACAACATATTTTCATGTTTTTCAAACTTGAGACCTGATTCTACCTGCTTAGCTAGAGGGAGGGATTTTTTCCCATGTGGTTTTTGCCCCAGCTCCTTGTATTAAGCAGTTACTTTATTTTACTTGATGTAATGGGTGACCTATGGTCTTAGTTACCAGGGCCCACAATTTGTCCAAGTTAGCATTCAGGGGGGGTGTTAGGATTATTAATCCTCTCTTGTCCAAATTTGGTCATATGTCTAAATTGGGAGTCATGTCTAAATCAGGAGTCCATCCAGTCTATTTATAGTCATTAACACCATTGGGTCCAATTGACCTAATTGGGGCACATGTTTTAGTTACTAAAGTGTGGGGAACACTAATTGAGGCTCACTGCCACTGATTGCACTTGATTGCATCATTTTAGGAGCATCCTAGACCAATCCATACAATTTAGGAAGCCACTAGGAGTGCTGAAACCAACCAAGGTCAGTTCACTTCAGTTAATGACTAGTCAAGCTAAGTTAGGAGTCAGTTACATTCAGTTCTAGTCCTCTACATTCAGTTAGTGCTAGGTTTACTTGACTGCACTCATGTGGGGCGTATTTCTCACCTACTAGAGTCAGTTAACCTTAGTCAACACTGAATGTAACACTTGAGTTGTGTTTTAGAGCTTCGATGAACTCCGATTATGGTTTAGACAAGGTCAGTTAACTATTGAGTCCTCTGATAGTGATTTAGACAAGGTCTTAGTTACCTACAGTCAAGTAGAGTCTATCAATTCGAATTTCCTCATGTGGATTCGAATTTCATGTGGCTATTAAAGCCATTTTACTTCATTGTAATTATCATCTGATTACTTTTTGATTAATGAAAGCATTCACAGCTGCAAGCCTTTTTTGCACTGTTTCATTCTTCAATTGCTGAGTAAATTGTGAGATCTACTTTGTGAGTTGTGTATTTGTCTATAGATCTATGTGCTCAAATTTACATTGTCTTCCATAATTAGTGTGGGTGATGCAGCCGCGACATCGAATTCTGCAACCGTGCTTGTACTAGAAATGGAAATAACCATACTCTGTGAAAAACTCACTTCAATAGTTACAGTTTCAAAGGGAAATCTCTCACTAGAACGTGAAAAAATGAACTGAAACTTGGGCACGAAGGTGATAACATCTACTTGTTCAATCATCCAGTCTTTCACATGTGTGGATAATGAATGGAAAGGTGGAAGCGATATTTGTCACATGGGTCAGTCGTCTGAATCATTATATAGAAACTTCCATTCGCTTGTCACCTCAATGGTAGTTATTGTGCAATAATGACGGAAGGGACCAAAAATCATGACGTCAAAATCGCTCACATTTTTGAATTAATTACAACCAACTATCATTTTTACGACACAAGTTGATCTTGCAACAACTCTTCTTCTTTTGCGATTTGTATTCAACAGTCAACATATTCCTTTTATTGCGAAAAACATATTGTCTTCACCACCCTTTTTTCATTTGCAACAGACACATACTCTGTGGATCCTTTTGCTTCCTCTTATGACAACTCATAGCTTGCGATCAATTAAAAAAAAATACTAGAAGGGTTTTGTCCTTTTTTTTAATCGACCAAGTCATGGCTATCGCGGTAGGGCTTTAGCCGAATTCCATTAACCAATCCTTTGACCGGTGTTCCATCTAACTTGTGTAGTTTCACTACGCCTATGTCAGTGATATGAATTAAAATATATGGTCCTAGCCAGTTTGTTTTCATATTACATGCATGCTTTAAAAATTTCCTATCGTATAGAAGAACAAGTCCTCCAACTTGAAATCGATTATTCTTGGTGTGGAGATCATGCCATACTTTCTGTCAGTCCTTTTCAACGCTTTGATGATAACCCATGACAAAACGTTCTTCTTCCAACTGTAGTAGTTGTGATAGTATTTCCTCCATATCACAAGCATCTGCCATCTCTGTAATTGCAACAATCCTTAGGCTGGGTACACTATATTCCATTGGAATCACAACCTCTTATCCATAATCTAGGAAAAATGGAGTTTGGCATGTTAACTTCTTACAACTTATGTTGTATGCCCACAGAACTGCAGGGATTTTTTGGTCCCAGTCATATATTTGAACATTGTAAATCTTTGTCAATGCATTTTCCAGGATCTTTTTGAATTCTTTGACAACACCATTCGCTTGAGGGTGATATGGCATTGTCTTTCTATGCTAGATCTGGAATTCTTCTGCTAAGTCTTCAAATAACTAATTGACAAAATGTGTACATTGGTCACTTACCAAAATATTCAGGCATCAAAATCGAGTCACAACATTGTCGAATAAGAACTTGGTAACAGTCACAATAGTACAATCTCTTACTGGTGTGGCCTCATCCCATACAGTCAAGTAAATGGTCGCAACAATAATATCTCTTGCACCTATTCTCTTCCTTGTTGGACTAATAGGTCCCACAAAATAAACAGTGCATTTGTTAAATTCATGCAAGTTACTTGTGGTACTAGTGGCATTTCATATCGTCGCGATGATTTTTCAGTTCTTTGACAGACATCACAACTGCAACATTATTATTGAGCATCTGCATGCATGGTGGGCCACCACAATCCTGCTTGTAGTATCTTTCGCACTATAAATTTTCCATCATAATGGCCTCCCATGACACCAACATGTACGTCATTTAGTATCATTAGTCGCTCATGTTCCAATACACATCGACTAAGAATCGTATCAAGGCCCATTTTGTATAATTGTCCAGCGATCAATTGGAAGTATGCATCTCGCACAACTAACTGTTTCTTCTATGTAGTAGTGAATTCAGTTGGGGCATATCCCGTACTAAGAAATTGTATCATGTCTCTATAATGATCATCAAACATTTGTATCACAAATAATTATGTGTCAAGGAGACTATCATCGAGATTATCAAGTTCTTCACCACTTTCAATCCTCAAGAGATGGTCTGGCCCTAAATTCAGTTGACTCGGTTTAACAATGAATTCAAATTCAAATTCCTGAAAAAGGAGAAGCCACCGACAAATCTTCCCTCTGAACAATGGCTTATTGACCAGGTATTTCAACGTTGAATGATCCATTTACATTTTGAAATGTCCACCCAACAAGTAGTGTCAAAATTTCTTTCGAGAGTATACCATAGCTAATCCCTCTCTTTCTGTCGTGGTGTAGTTCTTCTCTATTGTTGATAATTTCCTACTAGCGAAGGAAATAGGATGATCAATCGATCCTTCATGAGGTTGTGCTAGTAAAATGTCGAGCGTGACAGACAGCGCATCAACATGTATACGTGATTCCTTTTTCCAGTGTAGGAATACAAGTATGGGCATTGTAACCATCTTTTTCTTTAAGGTGTCGATACTTTCTTGGAAATTTTCTGTCCATTGGATCTTAACACCCTTCTTCAATAAAGTTTCCATGATAGCAGTCACCTCCACATATCCTTTGATAAATTTTTTATAGTATCTTCTATGTCCCAATGTTGTTCTCAATTGCTTTATTTTGGTAGGTGGTGGTAGGTCAACAATAATCACAATTTTAGCAGGATCGATCAAGATTACATCACGACAAACTAGATGGCCCAACAATATTCCAAAAGGGGAAAAAATACATTTCTTTAAGTTAAACAAAATCTAATAATGACGATACTATTCCAGCATCATTCTGAGGCTCTCAATATGATCCTTAATGAGCCCAAATACGGTCCAATCGTTGAAGTAGACTTCAAGGAATTTATGAATAAAATATTTGAAGGTAGCCACTACTATCTTGGAAAAGACAGAAATAAAATTCTTGAGTCCAAAGGGAATTACCATGTATTGGAAACAACCCCACTCTATCGTAAAGGTTGTCTTTTGTCGAGGTTCCTTTATGATTCTCATATGATGGTAGTCAAATAAACCATCAGTAAAAGAATAAACTTATTGACCCCTAACACTTTATAATACCTCATCCGTAAATGGGTCACATAAACAAGCATCATTCAATTTCCTTAGATTTTCACAAATACTTACTTTACCAGTAGCCTTCTTATCTTGCACTATTATTAGACTAATCCATTTTGATTCTTCAATAGGCTCTATAATACCTGCATCCAACATTCAGTCCAATTATGTATTGACTTTTCCTTTATACAATGGATTCGGTTGGTATGGTCACTGCTTGATTGGTTTTGCATCAAGATTTAATGGTATTTTCATTTCTCCAAGGCCTATGACAATCCCTTTCATTTCTGACAATTTTGTAGGGAATAGATCCTGAAACTCATGCAATAGGTGCATAATTTTCCCAACAGTCTCATCATCCTAGTAATCTCCAATATTGGAAAATTTTGAATTCTCTGGGGAGATAATGTCGATTTTCCTGATTTTTAGGGGATTCAAAACTTTGATCACTAGAAACACCAAGTGCTTCCACTACATGTGTACCTTCAAACTTGGTTATATTTACATCGAGTGGGTCATTGTCATAAGGCTCTCCTATCACATTCTAGAACTCCATCCAGTGTTGGATTGTTGCATTGCTCTAATTGAATTTTGTCATTGCGACATGGTTATATTCAAATATCTTTGACTTTATTACTTGTAATGCAACATCTATCAAAGGATTATCATCACCAAACTCAAATGTGTGTTTGAATCTAGTAGCTAATTCATCCCTTTCAATAGTCCCTCGTCTCAGTTCAACGGATGTATACCAGTTCCTTGGTGTCATGTCTAATGTGTGTATGAAGTGATGGACCCATTCATGTCGTAGACATGCCTCCCATGTCGCATGACAATACTCGATATGATCAGTAGCATTGATCAATCCTTTATACTTTTGACCAATATAGATGATCTCTTCTCTGAATCATATCTCCATCAACTGTCGACATTGTGTCCATGTGTAGATATATTGTTTGTGTGTGACCCACCATCTGGTGGGTGTAGCTTTTAGTCAAATTCTAGGGCGAACAAGCAATAAGGTTCTGTGACTTTTTCTTGGAATCATGTCATAAAATATGAAAGGTTAGGTAAACCTTCATATGTGGATAGATCATACCTCGATTCCTACCCATCGAACAGATCGTGCAATTCTTGTGCACCTTCTCATGGATATCATGCATATGATTCTGCTAGTTTTCCAATGCTTCACTAGAATCCGATGTACAAGAACTAATACTCCACCAACTTAGGTTTCCATTAGTTGTTGGATTCACATAATCATCCCTTGCAGACACGATGTTATAAATATTTTCTAGATAGTCACCTTGTCCTTCACTACTGGCTCGACGTATCTCTGACCTTCTAGTGGATCAATTGGTGCAACCACCTTTAGCTCTGAATATTCAAACGTTGATATTCTTTTCTTCAAATTGATGATGGTCTAATTATCAATCGCCCAATCGATCCATAAAAGTGTAGGATACATATTTGTGTCATCAAGTTGGACAGGAGAACACTCAAGTCACGGTTTCCCCATGCTTTCCCATGTTTGTGTTGTCAGAATGTTGACACTAGAGCCCAAGTCTAAGATAATATAGTCCATATCATAGTCTCTTATCTAGAAAGTTGTCCTTAAATCACAATCAATATTTATACTTTTTCTCACATGGTTAACCCTTATGTCTAGTTGCACCTCTTCTTAGGTTCTTCTATGAGAGTTGTCAATTCTGCTACAACATATTTATATTGTATGAGCGATAAGAAACTTTTATAAAAATATTTAAGCTTACTAAACTTTCCCATTTGTTGCTTTTGGAACAACTAGGAAAATCTTCCAGTCATCTTTATTATTAGCCTTCTCGGTATTGTAGCTATAGAAGTCGATGGTTGATTCTCGTCGATGAATTTTGGACGCACGTCCAAGAATATTTCTCTTTCTTTTTTAACGCCGAATGACACTTTCTTTTGTGTCATCAATCACACTTGTGGTTGTTCAAGTTGTATTTCTTGGTTTGCTGCAGTCGCAACGCCTCCTCTTGTTATGACAACTATATGTGGTTCCCTCAGCTCAACAAAAATATTTTGGACATTCTGGTTGGGGTTTGGTTTGGGATTTCGAACAGGGTTTGGATTTCCCACATTTCTATCCCGTCACATAGAAATCAAATGCAAGCATTGTTTGACAGTATGTTCAAAGGATTTGCAATACAAGCATGTATTTGTAGGGTGCACACAGTCTCTATCAAAATGTCCTAGTTGTCCTCAATTATAACATATAATTTGGCCTCTTCCTTGTCCTCGGCCTCTAAAATTTCCACCCCACCTAGGTTGAGGGTATTGTTGCTGTGGGTACTAATTTTGTGGATATTGGGGCTGAGGGTATTGAGCTTGTGGGTATTGATATTGAGCTCGCTTAGCTTGCATTTTCTCATGATTCTTCATCAAGTAGGTATCCATTATTTTCTCTTGTTGTTGCTGGTATTCTCTACAGTCCTTCTCATCATAGCCTACTGATTTGAAAATTTTATATTATAAACTAGTCATCACACTTACAATCTTCTGTAAGTACAAGAACTCTTCTGAGCGATGGACTCTAGTTTGGAATATTCTACACCAAGGCATCCCTTGTGTGTTTATCGAATTCGACTCTCATGATGCAACATAATTCATGAGTGCCAAGTGGTTATCCTTATGGTGTCTCTCTGTTATGCATCTGGTACACCGCATTTCCTCTTGGATATCTTTCCCCTTTTTAATGTCCTGGAGTTGCAGCATAAGGTTGGATATTTGTGACTGAATTTGCATCATTCCTATACCAATCTCTCCTATAGGTGCATATTCTAGCTTCATGACCAACTCTAGTGCTTCAGCATGTGACACAATCTCTTGTTGCATCAAGGGAATCTAGATGTGCGGTAATAGCACTGCAATGAACCATTCTTTGTATTGTACATCCGACATATGGAAGATTACTTTCGCTATTAATGTTTTAAATCTATATTCGAAGTCCCACACTCCATAGATAATTATTTAATCTCTTTAATATTTGTAATACACTATGACTCAGATTTGGTCTTCCTGAATTCATCTATTAGTCCCGCTCAAATTTGGTCAAGTGTTAGTCGGTGCGACTCCTGTCAGAGCCACATAAAAATTCATATACCATTCAATGCACGACCCATTAGGGTTGTGATTATTTGAGCCCTCTTGATGCATTCATCTTGGACTTGTCGCACGGTCCACACGGCTTCACATAGAAACGAATGTTTCTCTGGGTCTTCTAACCCATTTCTGTTGAACATCAACAACTTAATAGCATTCCCAACCATTTAATTTGTTCTAGGTACTATTGGATAAAAATTTTGGCTAGCGGTACTCCCTTGTCCGCTATTCCCACATTTATTATTGCTTGTATTGACAAGCCCACTAGTAGACAAGTTTTTGGATCTTACCTCAGGAGATGTACATGGGGTTATGGGTGTGTCATACTCGTACTCTGGATATGGGGATTTTTCTTATTCTTCTTCACTTTAAGATATGGGCTGGTAGTCCTCTTCTTCGTCGCAAGAACCTCAGTTAAAGGGTGGCGTCAAATCATAGTCTTCTCCTCTGGTCGTACTGCAAATTCATGTTCTAGTCATAGTTCTCCTTCTGTTTTTCGACCGAAATATTCTTCCACTTCTCAGACGTCCTCTTTCTAGTGCAGTTCCACTATCACGAGGGAACATCTCAACTTACTCTACTCCATTTTTCTTGTACATCGCTTGTGACATATACCAAGTCTACACGTAGAGTTTGTTACTCGTCAGAGTCCATTCTCAGGATCCCTTTTTCATATACAAGCATATTTATACAAATTCTTAAAGATGTCAAGTATCTTCCTCTAGGTCCTTTAAATTTTTTTCTTTCCACCTCAATATATGATGTTATTGTGTCGACGACAAATTCAATGATAAATCCTTCAAAAATGCTATCTACCTAGAAATGGACAACTCTAGATATAGGGCTGATAATACTCTTCAACCTCTAAAATCAGTCAAGGACTCCACTTTGTCGGTTCTCCTTGTTGGAAATTTTTTCGCAGGGTTACTAGCTTCAACACCCACTCATCCAACAAAATAGGAAACTCGCAAAATAAAATTTCATGAATATCGGTATAAATGTACTACTCTAACCAATTTTTTGGGTTCAATCGTGATCCTTCACTTTCTTCCTGTGCAAACTCTAATGCTTCAAAATCCACCCACTCTTGGATTTCCATCTTCGTCAAGTGACAAAACATATCCCTCACAAAATGATTCATAGTTCCGACAATGGAACCATTTGTTGGTGTATCCTCCTTTGACCCAGGTTCAAACCCTTGGTTTTCCATCAACAAAGCCAAAGATATTGGCCCAACAAATTAGGGCTCAATCGGCAGCACCTGCAACACATATGCAGTCTTTCTCGAGATATCTCTATGGGTAACTACTAGAATCAGGTTTCTACAGTTGGGTGGGGATTTCCTCTTCCTCAAAACCTTACTATATTGCTCGACCAAAGTCGGGGGTGTGTTTCCTATTCTTATTATGTTCATTTAATATATTACTCTACTTATCTGTTGACAGAGATTACAACAGTCATATAAATATTTAGCACAGATTATATCTATCAACAGTGTGACATATGCATTTAAAAGCTCATTCATAAAAAAATGCTAGTTAGTATATTCATACCTACTTATTCACAGCATACATTCATTCAACATAGACATATTCATCAAATACACATTGGGACAACATTTAATGTGGAAACCCATCTGGGAAAAACCACAAAGGTGCTCTTCATCTGGCATGAGAAATCTATATAGAACCTTTTGTCTGTGCACTCAACTTGCAGACTTTGTTCTAGATCTTCTCTACAATCTATACAGACTTCTATCCTCTCATGATCTCTAGTATTAGGTATCTGAATTTTTCCTCTCCTTCACTCTACTGTCGATCCACACACAACTTGGATCGACTCTCTTTTCTACAACTCTACAATTGTACACAGACAGGAGCTGACAGAGACCAACTTGCACACAACTTGGGTTCTCTCTTTTATAGTCTCTTACATGTTACAATCAACAAACTCTATTATGTTAGATGACATGTTGTCATTCCTATTCCTGTACATTCAGTTACACTGAAAGTGGGAACTATCGACCCATAAATACAAAAATGTTTTATTCCCAAAGTATGCACTATTCTAACTGACATCCTACCCATGATCAATCAAGTTTTCCTTTTCAACCGTTGTACTCTTATTCTATCGTGGTTCCTTCTATCATGGTTCTTCTCTTTGGACACGAATGTTCTCTTTGGTTGCAACTATTCTCTTCTCATTTTCTCTTCCGTTGCAGACTCTTCTCCCATAGCTACTTTTGTCACAACTCTTCTTTCCCAGCTAATTTTGTCACATCTCCTCATTTACAATTGCTTCTATTGCAACTCCTCTTTCCTAGCTGCTTCTGTCACAACTCCTCTTTCCATCGTAGAATCTTCTATCGTGTGACCTAAATATTCATATTCCTTAGCATAATTATGTTTGAATTTTGCCTATTTTTTCCTAGCTCCAACACATACTTCTCTTCCCATGCTCTTTAGTCTTAGGTATATGAAGTCTTCATCTCCTTCACTCTACTATCAATCTACACACATCCTGGATCGACTCTCTTCTCTACAACTTTTCAACTCTACAACTCTACAATTCTACACAGATAGGAGCCGACAGAGACCAACCCACACACAACTTGGGTTCTCTCTTTTATAGGCTCTTACATGTTGTAATCAATTGACTCTATTATATTAGCCGACAGGTTGTCATTCCTATTCTCGTACATTCAGTTACACTGATAGTAGGAACTATCGACCCATAAATACAAATATTCTTTATTCCCAAAGCATGTGTTACTCTAAATGACTTCTTACCCACGATTGATCGAGTTGTCCTTTTCAACCACTGTACTCTTCTTCTGTTGTGGTTTCTTCCATCATGGTTTTTCTCTTCGGTCATGATTGTTCTCTTCGGTCGTGACTATTCTCTTCTCATCTTCTCTTCTTTCACATACTCTTCTCTCACAGTTGCTTCTGTCGTAGTTCTTCTTTCCCAATTGCTTCTATCGCAAATCATGTTTCTCGAGTGCTTATGTCGTAGCTCCTCTTTCCTAGTTGCTTTTGTTGCAGCTCCTCTTTCTGTTGTAGACTATTTTATCATGCGACCTAAATCTTCATATTCCTGAGAAGAATTCCAAATTATGCATATTTTTTCCTAGGGCAAACAATCTGCATAGATTGTAGAGAAGATCTATAACAATGTTTAGAAGTTGAGTGCACAGAAGAAATGTGCTAGATATAGTTCTCATGCTATATGAAGAGTTCCTTTGTGGTTTTTCCCATATGGGTTTCCATGTTAAATGTCGTCCCAATGCGTATTTGATGAATATGTATATTTTGAATGAACGCGTGCTGTGAATAAGTAGGTCTGAAGAGACTTACTAGCATTTGTTTATGAATGAGATTTTAAATGCATATGTCGTACTGTTGATAGATAGAATTTGTGTTAAATATTTATATGACTGTTGTAATCTTTGTCAACAGATAATTAGAGTAATATCTTGAATGAACATAATAAGAATATGAAACACACCCCCTAGCTTCAGTCGAGCAAGATAGTAAGGTTCCGAGGAAGAGGAAAGCCCCATCCAACTGCAGAAACCTAGTTCTGGAAGTTACCCATAGATATATCTCGGGTGAGACTGCATCTGTGTTGCAAGTGTTTGCAACTGATCCCTTCTCTGTTGGGTCAATATATTGGTTTTTTTTAACGGACAACCAAGGGTTTTAACCTGTGTTGAAGGAGGAAATGCCAACAATGTTAGAACAAGGCAATACCAGAGTCTTGGATTGGAATCTGTGGTTGAAAGGATATGATTTTTACATTGCCTATAAACTAGGTAAAGAAATTTGTCTTACCGATCTACTAACAGGATAATAGAAATACCTAGCTCAAAAAAATTGCAAAACTACAATAAAAGAGATGAAAATGTTGAGAATATTGGACACACTGCCAGTACCATATCCATCTCTTGGATGGTTTTGTTGGGTTTTAGTTTGTATACTAAGGCTTGTTATTGTTGTAATTGCGCCTCAAGTTATGTAAAAGAAAGTATAGTATATGAATTTATTCTACATAAATGGGCCAATAGTCATAATAGTCATACTAATGCCTAATATTTTAAACAGTCACCAAAGATGTATCAAGGTTTTATTAGATACACTCTTTTCATAATTCAAATCTATATTGTCATATATGAACCATGGATTAGTTATAGAGATTACTATAAGATAATGTTATATGTCAAACACATTCATAGTGTGTGGGTTATCTTTGAGTGTGGCACTATAATAAGTTATTACTAGGCTCCATGGTTTGGAATTATGATGCATATTTATTGTCATTATGAAGAGCAATTTCGTAGTCTATTTAGTATGGAATTCATTTACATGTTTAAAACTAAATTGAAAGAATATAGAAAATCTAAACTATGGTTTTCATTTGAAATAGTCTACAAAGGAAGTGAACTACAACATATTGCAAAAGAACCTACAAATGGAGAGAAATGGTGGAAGGTAAAATCTCATTTTCATAGGCAAGTTTGCGTCTCTATAGAAAAAAATTATCCAGCTATGATGGGATCACCTTTCAAGAAATGTTTCAGTATCTATCTACCAATTCCACCGGCTCAACTATCACCATATCATGATGGATTGCATTGTTTTTCTGATTGATGGAAGCATTAGTGGGAATCTACATCTTATGTAATGTCTAGATAACTAAGAGTGGTGTTATCCATGTTCATGGGTGCATGTGATCACTCCACTGTTTATAATAATAATGATTATGATGATGCCTTCATGGGTCGGTGAAAAGATTCCATTTTGTTTGTTTGTCATTCCATAAAAGTAATTGGGTCCCCATATGTCCACTAGTACAATTTAGAAAATTTATGACTACGCTACCAAAAAGTTAGTCATAACACAACTTGTGCAATTTTAAGTGACACAATTAAAAACGACAAACTTAAACAACTAATTTAGTCCTAGGATAAAAATTACAACTAGATAACAACTACAAGAATATGAATTAGTCCAAATTAAAAAATATGCCCTCTAGAGATGATTATGATTTTTAATGATGAATTTTATAAGTATATATTAATTATGTGCATGGATGTGTATGTCCAATGTGCTTTAGCATATTCCAAATTGATGTCATATGTCGTTGATATAACCCAGTGGACCATGATCATGTTTGACGTAAATCAATAGGGAATTATACACATATATTATACATATAGCTAGCTTAGACAAAACTTGATCAAGACTTGACTCAATATAATATATACATGAGTAGTTCCACTGAACTACTTTTGGTCATTTCCTGGATATAAATAAATGTATCTCATTGATCTTATCTTAGATATTGGAAAATTAGAACTAGGGATTAATTTAATCCCATTAGGCTATATGACTTATGTAATGGATTAACATTTCTTAATTAGGTTGATTAACTTATAATATATACTATGGCTCTACATTGCAAATGGTTCTACCTACGGTTTTAATATTATTACATTATGCGCTAATTAGACTAGCATATGGTTCTTCCCTATATTGGTTCTAATATTATAAATCTATGTGCTTAATTGTTATAGAATATGGCACTTTATTGCATCGACCTAATTCATAGAGTGGGCACTAATTGTTCTACCAACAACTTACATATTACCATCATGAATACGCTCAAAGCTATCTCCTTGAAAACCAAGCATTGTCCATGGAAGGAGACGACTAGAAATATATGAAGTGGCCATGAAACCTAGAGGTGTAGTTGGCCTTGTAAACTGACCACAAGGGTTTTTAACTGACTCTTCATGTCGTTGATGAGGGAATAGGCATGGAAATTGTATATGTATAACATATTTCATGGAGAGAAGTGTCATGGAGAGGACATGGATGCTTCTAAAGAGGCAGACAAGGAATTTGGACTTGGAGAGGACCTCTGTATCTAATTCATGGCTTAGTATTCTAAAACCCTAGGTGGTAATGTTAGAATAGAAACTGCAAGGACACCTATTTGAAGTTTGACTAGGTACTATGTGCTTCTTCAAGAGGAAATTTAAAATGCAATAAAAAAAAATGGTGAGTCTTTGGTTCCAACATCTCAAAGACTCTTTTAAAATCCACACAAATTTCATTTTCATTGAATCCCATACCTTTCAATTTATTAACAACTTTGTGTAGTATAGAAAGCCTATTCCTAATTTCACTTGAAATTGGGGATTTCCTCTTTGTCTGGCATATCTTTTTGTGGACTATTTTAGCTCTTTTATTTTCTTCTCCCTTTTGGCTAGATTTTGATGCAATTTCATTGTAACAAAATGCTCACTAGTCCAAGATTTGAATAAGTGACCACTAGAAAACATAAACTACTGTACTTCTTAGTGATAACTACTCCAGGGAAATAAACTAGAAATTTCATCCATAGAGAATAATTGTAGAGTATAATATGAAAGGATTTTGAGGTAATGCATAGGGAAATTAAGCACTTGCTTCATAATGGTGCCATAGTCCCTAATATTTGAGTACTTATTCTATTGTTCCATCCCTTGATATTTTTTATGAATAAATAGAAGGAAAAACTCAATTTGGTTTAGAATACACTTTGTAGAAAGGAAAATATTTCCATTGGTTGACTACTAGAGTTCACTTATATTTGTCGATAGTTATCATATAAGGATAGAGGTTCATCTTTACCTGTAACTACAAAATATTGTTGAAAGGACAAGAGTTCAAACAACATAATATAAAGATAATTCCTCATGTAGGTGTAGAAGTTTCTAACATAGGAGTATATGCTCAAGTTGGGCTTTTACACCCTACATTCTTTGAATTATTGAAAATATGAATAAGCCTTTATTTCATTGTTGGTTTTCCCAACTGGGTCTCTAGGTTAAATTATTGTTTTCATTGGTATATGATTGTAGTTTTCTTGTGACCTTTATAGTTTTTCCTTTCTTGTTACTTTCCTTCCTTTGATAGCATATACTTTGTTGGGAATTTTGATTTCACACCTAATCCTTTTTTATGACAACGTTTTCATGCAACTCCACCCAAAATACCAATGTTTGAATGTGTTCCCAGGCATCTAGGTGGAAAAACAATCTTTGATGGCCCAATAGGCATTCTAGAAATCCCACTAGATTTAGGTGCATAAATAAGATCCTACTTTATCATAATTTTTCCTCATTTTGAGTTGCTTTATAAAGAGTGAACATAATTGAATATGGTATTCATACTTTTTTAGCAAGTGTTATGTCCCCTCATGATTATTCACAATTTAAGTTCCTAACTCAATAAATCCCTTGGGTTGAGGAAAAGAAAATTAATGTCTTCGGATTAATTTTGAAGGTTCATAGAATTAATTAGTTAGGAGATGTTAAAATTCTCGAATATAGTTTAAAGAGGCATTTATTAGGAGTAAATTCATAAATTACTATTTTATTTTATTAAAGAAAAAAGGAATAAGCCTCCAAAGTGCATGAGAGAGAAGTTTGACCAAAGATAGTTTGCACAAGAAGGAAATTAAAGAAAAGTTAAAATAATAAGTTTGAGAAAATAAGGAATAAAAAAATTAAGGAAAGGAAATTGGAAAAGCAAGACTAAAGAAAAAAATATGTCACAAAGTAGAAAAAGAGAATAAAGTCGTGAAAGCAGGGATAAAGAAGAAAGAAAGTTAAGGCAATAAAGTAGGATGAAGCAGGATAAGTTAGAAAGAAAATAAAGCAGGTTAAAGGAGAGAAAGTAGGAAAAAGTAGAGAAAAAGCAAGAAAAACTAAGGTAGGAAAGAAAAAGCAGGATAAATCTAGAAAATTAGGAAAAATCAGTGGAAGCAAAATGAAAGTAGGAAAAGGAAAAGCAAAGCGAAAAGGAAAGAAAAGTAGCAAAATCTTAAGCAAGGAAACTTTATCAATCCATGAGGGAACATTAGCCTCTCTATCTTTCTCAACAATCCATCCCTTAGTCTATAAAAGGAAGAGTGCGCACCCCTAGCTCGCATTTTGACAGTTTGTGAAATGAATTGAGAGCTATTTGCCTCTAGACTTGGGACATGTGCCCCTGATTTCATTGTGAGGATGAAGACATCCAATCTTCATCATTGAGTTTATTGCAGGTCCTATGATCAAATCCAATGAATTTCGAGCTAGTTGTAGTGATTGAAGAATCCTTCCAGTCCAATTCTCCATGATTCTCATTATTTTATCAAGGAGGATTCTTATAGTATTCTCTCTGATATATTTCTGATGTAATTCAGCTCCTGAAGGATTCCATTTATGTCATATAATACCACTCATATTTTATTAACTTGTTGCAATGGCTATAAGATTGGTTCTTGTCCTCTTGTGTGCACCTGGTCTAGATTGCTATGAAATTTGAGCTAGTTTTAGTGGTAAATTCATAAAACATAAAGAAAACTACAATTTTGATTCTTCCACCTTCTTATACTTAGTAACAATCTGATTAACACATTCCATCCCTGAGTTTAAGAATTGAAACCTTCCTAGCACTGTTTGAGTCATCTTGAAGTGAGACTAGTTGAGTAGTCCTAGAAACCTTTTTCACTAGCTTGTCTATTAAATATTTTGAAAACCATATAGAAATTTCTTGAAAGAAACTCAATATTAATTTAAATGATATTTCATGTCTCTCATCCTCTCATAGTAAAAAATCCTCTCCAGTTCCTGATAAAAATCCCATTTTGAGTTACCTAGTTCATTATTTGCTAAGTTGGTTTGCGTTAGTGTACATAATATCCAAATTGGTACATTAAAAGTGGTATTAGAGCATATTACTCTAAACCTTCTTGATTTTTCAATCATGGGTCTCAATATATATATATATATCCCAAGAAGAAATATCCTCTACGGGATGATTCTGATTGAATGAATTCTACTGGAGGAAAATTCCTAGGATAAAGTGAAAGACAAAACATGGGTGGAAATGGTGATATCCAAATATGATTTCAAGTATGATGCAAGGATTCTGAGACATGACCTGTAACATCATCCTGTCCGTACAAGAAACCATATAATTCCTTGTCAAGCATATGGAAAATAAGAATGTTGAAGGAAGCAACCATGGTTCACAACATGAATAAAGGAGGATCCCTAAAGGGTTTGTTTTCTCCAGTACTGGGCCTCATAATCATCCTAATAAATTCATAAAGGATCCTCCAAGTAAATCAATTCCTACTATGCCCAATTTATTTGATGAGAAAAGAGAAGAGTTGGAGACCGGAATGAACACACTGCTACAGTGGAAGACAAGCATGCTAAATATATCACACTGAATGAAGATTGTAGAAGGGATTTGATATTCAAATAATTTTTTGATCTCTGATACAAAACCAATTCAAGAGGTACCTTATAGAATCATAATCATAATTATGAGCTAAATAATGTTATTGGAAATTGTCCATGCCATACTTTGATGGTTCATCAAAGCACAACTAGTTCATGTATCCAAAAGCTAGATGCATACTTTCAGTTAAATCCAATGGATGAGGGAGAATATATCAATATGGCCACTCTATGATTGGATGGTGAATAAAATTAATGGTGGTTTCATGAGATGAATACCCCTGGGACATGATCAAGTGACCACTTATGAGGAATTCACAAGAAGGTTGATTGATATATTTGAAAGAAGAGACCCTGAAATCTCCTTCAGAGAGCTAGTGCATGTGAAGCAAAAAAGGACTCTTGAAGATTACATCTTTGAGTTCCAAAAGTTGGTTGTTATGGTGACTGATATCTCAAAATATCGGTTGATCTTGTTTTTCATTGAAGGATTGGCATAACCTTTAAAAGGTTTGGTGAAAGCCTATAGGCCCTCTACTTTGCAAGATGCATTGAATAGAACAAGATATTTTCAAGGTGTTATTCCAAGGACAATTTTTCCTCCTAGGTCGAATTATCCATATCAATTCAAGAACCAAAGACCACCACCCATGAAGAGTCCTTCTGAAAATTTCAAGAGGGACAATTTCTCCAGAGATAGAGATGAATTGAGGAGGAGGAAGTTGTGTTTCACTTTCCAAGAACCTTGGGTTCTTGGACACAAGTGTGCTAAGGGGAAGGCACACTACAGAGAGTTATTTTTAGAGAGAGAAGATGAGTATGAATAATAAGAGCCTCAAATTGATGCAGAAGTGGCCTATGAGACTACTGATGAAGAACCTTCTTTTTAGCTAAGAAAAAATGTTGTGTTATCAGGAGTGCCTCGCTTCCACACCCTCAGAATCAGGAGAGTGGTGCAAGGGAAAGCAATTAATATGTTGGTGGATGGAGGATCCACCCATAACTCTAGTGATTCATCTTGCATGGAAGGTGATACTTTGGATGTGATGGGGGGTAAACATGAAGAAGATGCAAATTTGTAGGTGCTTGCGAAGAACCCTGATGGAAAATATTTTGTCCAAGTATATTTTGGGTTTGAGAAGAACGATGAGAAGTAATTAGATATGGAAGATATAGTTGAATACTTGCCTATTGAATCACCAAACAAAGGTGATTGTCTATCCGTGGATTGGGTAGATAAATATATCACTGAAATGAAGAATCAAACATGCACTAGAATTGATTACATGGGTAAGGAATTGTTTGACATGTATATCTTGGGAGAGAGACCTTATGATATTCCTATACTAAAAGAAGACTTAGATTTGAAGAAGGTGGCTGATTACACCTATTAATTAGGTGGATAGATAAAAATCCAATATCATGGAGATTCATGGAGGTAACAATTCTTTTCTATTCTCTAATAAATATTTTTGTTTTAATAATAATGTCTTACCATGTGACCAGTAGCATAATTTCCCATGGAATCCATATGATTTTTCCATTATTCATAGGAGCACATGGGGCCCTTAATTTATTTAGATAGATAGACTAGTTGACATGGGTAGTGTTTTCCAAATTCTTACCTTACTTGAGGAGGATTTTGGGCTACCTTCATGGAAAAGAGATTTATCTCTAAATGAGAAGGATGATTTATTTCCATTTGGATCAAAATATATGAGTTTTAATTCACTCATGAATGGAATGAAAATACTTATTGTAGAGAATAAGACTCATGGTAGCGATGCACTACCGATTCGGTTATGGGATCCTGGCATCATCTAGAATGACAGATTGTCCCAAGTGATCAAGAAGTTAAGTAAGATACAAGAATTAAAATTTAAAATTGAGTACAAGAAGGATAATATGAATGTTGTATTTGGTTCCCTCTCTAGAAAACTAGTACCGACTTTGATGAAGTTTCATGATGATTAGAAAGCACAATTAAAAGTTGAGTATGAAAAGAATCAGTTTGCTTGTGATTTGTTTGATGGCATAATTAATGATGATGCTTTTAATATCCTTATGATATCATCTACCATAAGGATATAATATTTCTAGTTCCATAATCATCATTGAAGAAGAATATCTTAGAGGCTTCCCATGATGCGCCCCTAGCTGGACATTTGAGATTTGTGAAGACATACAAGAAGGTGAGGGAAAGGTTCTCTTGGAAGCGACTAAAGAAAGAAGTAAAGGAATGTGTAAGAGAATGTGCATCATTTATAAAAACAAAGTATAGCATACACATCCAACAGGACTCCTACAATCTCTTCCTATTCCAGAGCAGAAATGGAAAAGTGTGTCAATGGATTTCATCACCGGACTCCCTAAAATCCAAGGTAAAGATAGTATTTTTGTTGTGGTTTATAGGATGATCAAATATGCACATTTATTTTCTGTCACAACCAATATTGAATCCATACAAGTGGCTTAAATTTTCATTAAGGAAGCCTTCAAAATTCACGGAATGCCAAAGTCTATCATCAGTGATTGAGGCAACAAGTTTACTAGCAACTTTTGGCAAGAATTGTTTAATTTGGCAGGGACAAGTTTGAACACGAGTACAAGATACCATCCACAAAATTATGGTCAACTATAGAGATTGAATTAGTGGATTGAAGGATACCTGAGAAACTATGTTACTGGGAAACAAAAGTCATGGACAACTTGGCTTCATTTGGGTGAATTCTGCTATAATACTACTTTCCATCTTTCCATTGGAATGCCACCATTCAAAGATATTTATAGTTATGATGGACCTAATTTTTATTATTGTAAGACATAGAAGGAAAAGGATTGGATCCAAGAGAGTCAAGACATACTCAGAACTCTCAAAGACAACTTATTGACATCACAAGATCGACATAATTTGTTTGCAGACACACAAATAGTGGAGCGAATCTTCCATGAAGGATATATGGTTTATTTGAGATTGCAGCCCTATAAATGATATTCTTTGAAGTCTAAAGGGTATGATAAATTGCATTCAAGGTTATATGGCCCATACAAATTTTTGAAGAAGGTCGATGAAGACGCATATGAGCTAGAATTGCCTCTAGGAGGTAAGATTCTCAATGTCTTCCATGTGTCTTGTTTGAAAAAGGTAATATGGAAGCAAGTGAAAGTTTCAAAAGAGTTACCTCCCTTATATGAAGAAGGGAACTTGGTGTTGGTTCCAAAGAAGATATTGTAGGTTATAGAAAAGAAGACAAGGAGCAGAATAATTAAGGAATACTTGGTGGAATGGGAAGGATTGCCTAGTGAGGATACCACTTGGGAAGGAGAATAAATCTTACAAGATTCAAGTTTAAAATTGCTCGAGGACAAGAAATCTTGCAAGGGGAGGACTATCATTTCCCCTCATGAATGATTCACAATTTAAGTTCCTAACACAATCAATCCCTGGGGTTGAGGAGAAGAAAATTAATTTCTTGGGATTAATTTTGAAGGTTCAAGGAATTAATTAGTTAGGAGATGTTAAAATTCTTGAATATAATTTAAAGAGGAATTTATTAGGAACAAATTCATAGAATTACAATTTTTTTTATTAAATAAAAAAGAAATAATCCTCCAAAGGGAATGAGAGGGAAGTTTGACCAAAGATAACTTGCACAAGAAGGAAAGCCAAGAAAATTTAAAGAAGAAAGTTGAGAAAAGAAGGAATAAAACAATTAAGGAAATAAAACTGGGAAAGAAAGACTAAATTAAAAAATACGACACAAATAAGAAAAAGAGAATAAAGTTGTGAAAGTAAGGATAAAGTAGAAAGAAGGCCAAGGCAGTAAAGCATAATAAAGAAGGATAAGTCAGAAAGGAGATAAAGCAGGATAAAGCAGAAAAAGAAGGAAAACTAGTGAAGAGCAGAGCAAAAGAAGGAAAAGTTAAGGAAAGAAGGCAAAAGAAGGATAAATCTAGAAAAGCAAAGTAGTGGAAAGCAGAAGAAAAGAAAAATGAAAAGCAAAAAAGGAAAGCAAAGCAACAAAAGCTAAAGCATGAAGGCTAAAAGTAAAGCATGAAATCAAGGAAACTTTATCCATCCATGAGGGCACATTAGCCTCTCTGAAATTCTCATCAATCCATCCCTCGGTCTATAAAAGGAAGAGTGTGCATCCCTATCCCATCTTTTGACAGTTTGTGAAATGAATTGAGAGTTATTTGCCTCTAAGCTTGGGAGATGTGCCCCTAGTCCAAGCCGAGAGATGTGCCCTTGCTTCCATTGTGAGGATGAAGACATAGGGTCTCCATCATTGAGTTTATTGCAAGTCCCGTGATCAAATCCAATGAATTTTGGGCCAGTTGCAGTGATTGAAGAAGCCATTCAATCCAATTCTTCATGATTCTCTGTCTTTTCTCAAGGAGGATTCTTCTAGTCTTCTCTCTCATATATTTCTGATGTAATTCAACCTTTGAAGGACGCCATTGATTTCATATCATACCTATGATATTTTATTTACTTCATTCAATGAATAAAAGATTGATTCATGTCCTCTTGCGCACACCTAGTCTAGATTGCTATGAAATTTGAGCTAGTTTTAGTGTTAAAGTCATAAAAAAACCAAGACAACTCCAATTTCAATTATTCCACTTGATGATTATCATTAAAAATATAATTAACACATTCTATCCCTGATTTTAATAATTTCAACCCTACTGGAACTGTTTGATTTATCCTGAATTTGAACCAGGTGAGCAGTCTTACAAAATGTTTTCACTATTTTTCCTATTAAATATTCTCAAAACCCTCTCAAACTTGATAGAGAAAACCTTAAGATTCAATTAATTATATTTCATGTTTCTCATCCTCTCACAGTCGAAACTCCACTTAAGTTCCTGATAAAAATCCCAGTTTGAGTCACCTAGTTTTTTATTTGCTAAGTTGGTATGAGTTAGTGTGCCAAATCTCCAAGTTGGTACATTACAAAAAGATGTAAAAAAAACCCTTGATATTCTTCATAGTCGGTCTTAATGCCTCTTAACTTGAAGGTTACACTTCCTCATCACTCTTAAAGAACTCATTGATCAACTTCAACGTCTAATTTGCAATACCTTTTATCTTGCTAGCATATTTGATATTGTAGATGGGTTCCTTGTGGTCCCAGAGATTTTGGTAATCCTTTAATAAGGTTGTATACAAAAAACCCATGTAGGTATCCTTCTTTTCCATTTCATCCCATTTTCAAACAAAAACATCACTAGGAATTCATTTTCATAACAGACAATACTTATATGCATTTCCATCATGTATTTCTCGCTAGCAGAAAATGCTTGAAATTCCAACAAGTTTGGCTTTGTTGTATGAAAGGCCACATAATTCCAACAATTTCAATCGTCAATCATCTAGTTCCTTCCTATAAAATTTTAATTTGGTGGTCATTCCAAAAGATAATTTAAATAAAGAGCTTTGGAATTGCACATTTACATCCTAAACTTTGACATTAAATGTTGTGTGTGAATTCTATCCAACAAATTAGTGACATTAACATAGTACAAACAATATGACATGGCACTGCCAATATTGGAACTGTGTATACAGTTTGGTAAGGGTATGGGACCTATGCATAAAGAGATATTATAGGATAGTGGATAGCATAGGGTTTATACATGACAAAGGGATAGGGCCACACATCCACTATCCGCTCTAAAGTGCACATGGGAGGGGCAAGCATTGCTTGAAGAAAAACAAAAAAATTAGGATGAAATGGGGAAACCTTGAAAACATAATGGACAAAGTTACAAACATGGGATAGGAATGTGTGAATTACCCATTTCCAACATTTTCTTTAATTCTCCACTTGCTTGAAAGTCCTCTTCATCTAAGATATGATTGGATATTCATGAAAAAATGACCTCTTCAAGGCCTTTGTAGTCGGAATTTTGTGTTGAGAAAATATCAAATTTCTCTTTGCATACCAAATCTGCACTTTTCATTGGTTGTCCCAATACAAAATAATCTCTTCCATCTTTATCATATTCACGACCATGGATACCATGGAACAAAAAACCCTCATTCCCTTGAAAAAATGCAACCATCGTATCATGCCAATCTTCTATCTCACAAAAGCACTCTCTTTCCTTTTTATCACCGTGATTATAGAAAAATGTAGAAGTTTGGGATGAAGGTCTCCCTCTCTCTTGGATGAGAATTTCTAGCTTCATATTCAAGGTGTATCCCTTATCTTCATTTTCAAGGTAGTATCCCTTTTTTCCCTTATAGATTCCTTCTTATTTCATGCATGGTTGATTGTACTCCTTGTCCATGAAAAAATGTGATCCTTTGTCATTTGGAAATCATTAAAAGGAATACATTATCATAAATAAAGTGAGGAATTTATTCACCTAGAGATATATTGTATTCATATTATTTGTGTGTAATCCAAGGTTTAATTTCTTAATTTTGACATGATTACAATGCTCTTTTTATCCATGTCATTTGATGTTTTCCTTTTGAATCTAGATTTTAAGGTGCATAACCATTAAGATACTGGGACATTTTCTTAGTTTGTAACCCATTACTCATAGAGTCATTGAATGAATTTAATTCATGACTAATCAATCCACATTCATTAAAGAATGCTTGGAATCATTTATACATGTGTTTAATTCTTGTTCAAATGGTTTATTTTGAATATCCTTATCACCTTCTTCATAGGTATATCCTTTTCTTTCTTCTTCAATGTTAACCACATTCATGTTGCTTACCAATCCTTGTATTCATCTACATTTTCTATATTCATGGAGCTTGCACAATAAATTGTTTTGCTTGCAACATCTATTACATTCAACTTATCGAGTTGTATGGTTGTCTCTTAAGAGTTTATTACCTAAAAATCCTTAAATCCAACCTCATTAGAAGCAAGGATCATATATTGAAATATTGTTTATATTTGATTCAAAAATGTCATATTAATGTCTCTTTCTAGGAGGTTAGTCTTCGTTTTGGTCCTACAAGCACCCAAAAAGGGAGTAGTTGATCCAATCCCTCTGCTCTTCTACTATTTTCATCAATGGGTGGCTCAATTGGATTTGAGACTATAATATGTGTCATTTTTGTGTGCAATAGGGTTTGGGTGGATGTTTTAACCAATTGAACTAACCCTTCATTAGATTGGATACTTATGCAATCCACTATAACTTTGAAAACATGTGAAAGCTTCCTTAATGTATGTATGATATATCTACATTATGAATCTAGGAAAACATGAGTTAGAAGTGTAAAAATCTTTCTTAAATACAAATTAAGGTTAGAATATGTTTTATGAATGCTCTAGATGTCATGAAGATTTCGTTTTTGTATAAAGTGTTTCTCAAAAAAAATATTATATAGTATTTCTAAAAAAATCTCTTTTAGATTTGTCCATAACCTAGTAGGCTTTATTCTATTACAAATATGTGAATTAGTTGTTAAATAAGGTCCATGTGCAATAGTGGTTTGAACGTAAGTGGTGCCAATTTGGTGATTTGATATAACCGTTTCTTCTACAGACAAGTCTAGTTATTTGTCAACGTTGATATAATTAACACCAATGTAGTTAATTTTGTGCCCTTATATAATCTACATTATTTGATATTTTATAATTAATATATCATATTAATATTGGAATGCAGAACAACATAGATGCATAAATGTTGAAGGTTGACAACTGATGATTAGCATGCCTATGATGAGAGAATATCCTATGATAAATTTTTGTATAGATATCCATGTCCATCTAATGATTGTATTGGTAGAAATATCAAAAAAGCGAAATGTGAATTATCGACACATGATAAGATATGGGCATGGGGAAAAATCTCGGTGGAGGGATTGGAGATCTCAGTGCGAGGGTTTTGGCAGATGGAGAACTCATAGGGGGGAGTTTTGAGTGGGGTTTTCTTAAGGAAGGAGGCCTAGCAGAATAATGGAAGAGGGCAGTAGGGGAGGCATGGTAGCCTCCTGAGATCCTGAAACAATCATCCTAAAGATCGAAGATATCCCGATCGGTCTGAATCTGAATAAGGCAGAGAAGACGATGGTTAGAAAACCATGGTAGCGCATTCCTAAAGCAGCCATGATTCAAATCATGTAGGTTAGATCCTCTAAGATCCAGGAAAATATCTAGTTCATGCAAGATCACGCGCTTATAGGGAATTTTGTGGGGCTTCAGTCGTCAGAAAAAACCTTGGTATGGTGGATCAATACGACATGGAAACCAAAGGGGCACTATGATATCTAGTTGGGATAAAACGGTTTTTTTACCATCTCCCTCCTAAATTTGGAAGACCGAAATAGGATCCTGGATGGAGGGCCGTATTTTTTCTACTCTGCTAGCCTTTTATTGTGATCTTGGAAGGAGATTTTTTTCCCAGACAAGGAGGATATGAAGGTGGCTCCTGTATGGATCATATTGTATCCCTTATTGGGAGAGTACTGGGATCCATATATTTTGGAATATCCAGGGAATACCTTGGGGAAATTAGTCAAGATCTCGGAACAAACCCATGCTCAAAGGTAAATGACATATGCAAACATATGTGTTTACATGGATCTATCTAAAGAACTTCCAGAAGCAATCTGAATATCATGGGAAGATGAGGAATCTCTCCAAACCCTAGACTATGAATAGATCCCCTTTCGATGCCAAAGGTGCCATGAATATGGGCGTATATTCATGGATTGTCCCATGAATAAACCAAAGGTAGGAGGGGCAAGAAAAGAGGAAGATAATAAGGATAAGGATTTCACAAAGGTCCTATCCCGTAAAAGAGGAGGCAGAAGGCAGGAAAATGAAGACATTCACAAAAAACCAATAGTCTCTAACAAATTTGAAATCCTAGAATATCTCACAGAATATCTCATAGAAGACAATGAAGGGAAAAAGAAAGAGGAGGAACAATGGAACAAAACACCCCAGGTGACGTTGGAACAGAGTGGTCATATGGAATATGAATTGACCCAAGGAAAGAAGACTAAATAAGATCACGAGATAGGAGATGAAGTGGAGGATATGGATATTGGAGACTTAGATCTAACTCAAGATTGAGAAGGAATGTGCATATGTAGAGAAAGGATATGTTCCACAAGAACAGGTAATATTGTTGAAGGAGGCCATCCTTCAGGCCCTAGCCTTAAACCAACTAGGGATAAGCTCGGGATATCATAAGGAGACAAAAAGGAAATTCAAAGAACCGACCAAGAAGGCTAGATGAAAATTAAATAAGCAGAGAGCTAGAGAAGCAGGAAAGAGGTTAGTTGAGTTAGGACAATACCCAACGATAAAGGCAACCTTAGGCCTTTAGTTTCCTAATGAATATTTTATCATGGAATATTTGGGGGCTGAATAGCCCACGAAAGGTACAAACTCTAAGTAAGAAGATCAAGAGTCAAAACCCGAGAATTTTTTTTCTTCGAGAAATAAAGTGCTTGGAAAATAGAATAGAGGAGGTAAGCTAGAAAATTTGGAAGGGAAGTGAAGGAATGAGAATCGATGCTAGAGGATTTGTAGGAGGCCTAGGGATCTTGTGGGATCCTGATAAGGTGAACCTGGGAGGCTTCTAGGGTAGCATATGCATCTTATCTACATACTTTAAAGTGGTTGGTTTCTCAGTGGAAGGCACGATCACAAATGTTTATGACCCCCACAATCCAAGGGAAAAGAGATATTTTCTCATAGCCCTCTGAAAGGCAGTGAGCGCAGGTCCAATGGACACTGGGTAGTGGGAGGGGACTTTAATATCATTACTTCCCTGGAGGAGAAGAAAGGTGGTCGTCGAAGGCAGGATGAAGAATGTGAGTTTTTTAGGAATACCATTGAGGACCTTGCTTTAATTGACATCATTCTAGGGGAAGGATGGTTCACATGGAATAATAAAATATCAGGGAAAGCCATATAGCATCCAGGATTGACAGGTTCCTGGTATCATAATCAATCAGATCACTAACCTATAGAGTTAATGTGGAGTGGGTTGGGATCCCAATTCAAAAATCCTTTCAGTTTGGAATAGCTCTGGCTAGATCACTTATGATTTGCCAAAAAATATCAAAACTTGGTGGGAAGAGATAAGTGAAGAAGGGGGCCCGAGCATGTACAAATTTCAACAGAAACTAAAGGCCCTAAAAGCCAGAATAAAAAATGAAACAAGGAGGAATTTGGAAAAAAATTTGTTGATAAAAGAACCTTGGAGTTGCGTATCTAGGAGATACAATCGATAAGGATGAATTATGGATACACTCAAGACTTACGGGAAAAAGAACAAAGGATCAATGCAAGACTGCATGAATGGGAAAATTAATAATAAGTCCTTTGGAAGCAAAAATCCTGAAACCGCTGGATAAAAGAGGGGGAAAGGAATACAACTTTATTTCACCTCTCAGTGCCACAAAATAGGATTCAAAAATAAATATACTCTTTAAAAACTATGGGAGGTGAACAGGTTGAATATAGGGAAGAAATAGAGGCAACCTTAAATCATTTATTAGATTATGTCGGATCCAAGACCAAAGAGAAGTATTGATATTGATCAAATTACTGGGTTCATTCCTTCTTTAGTCTCCTCTGAGCAAAACTATCTTTTGATGAAACCCATAACCCTCTATGAAGTGGAGGAGGTCGTGTTTCAAATGAGGGAAGGTACAACCCCAGATCCCGATGGCTTTATGGTTAACTTTTTAAACCAATTTTGGGAAGTCATAAAAATGGAGGTTTGGAGAATTATGGAAGACTCCAGGACAACTAAAAGATTGCTTGCAGCACTCAATGCTACCTTCATTACTCTAATCCCAAAATGTGAAGGAGTGGACTCCCTAGATAAATTTAGGCCCATCAGCTTGTGTAATGTGATTTATAAAATCGTTACCAAAGTTATAGCAAATCATCTTAAGCCCCTATTACTAGGGCTTATCTCTCCTAAGTAATCAAGTTTTGTTGAGGGTAGGAAGATAACAGATGGAATCATCCTGGTTCATTAATTACTCCACTCTATGAGAACGTAAAAAATGTCAGGAATGATGATCAAGTTGGACATAGCCAAGGCTTATGATAATCTCAATTGGCACGTTATCAGGTGTATGCTGGAAGATTTTGGGTGTCAAGAATACTGGATTTAATGTATAATGCACATAGTAACCTCTACCGTATATTCCATCCTGATTAATGGGGTCCCATCTGACACCTTTCAACCTTCGAGGGGAATCAAGTAGGGGGACCCCCTATCCCCTTTCCTTTTTATCTTAATGGAGGAGGGTTTGGGGAGGTCTCTGGCACATGAAAGGGAGAATGATGAATTAAGAGGGATTAAAGTACACACTGAGGTGATGAAGCATACTCACCAGCAATTTTTTGATGATACAATGCATACAGGATACCCTTCATTCCAAGAAGAACGACGATTCAAGAAACGTCTGACAAACTTTGGCTCAATATCGAGCCTGGAAGTTAATGCCCAAAAATGTTAGGTATTTTTCTTCAATATCCCAAGGGTATCCCAAAGGAATATCTATAAGATCCTGGGCTTCCAGGAGATCTCCCTTCTATCCAAATACCTGGGCACACCCCTGGTGAATGCCCTAGAAAAAAAAGTCTCATGGCAAGAAATCCTCGATAATATGAAAAAATGCTTGACAAATTGGATTTGAATGCCTCTCAATTTCCCAAGTAGGCTAGTCCTGGTAAATTCGGTTCTTGAGTCAATGCCTTCTTACCTCTTATCCACCTTGGCGGCCCAAAAAATGATTCTTAAGAAAATTTAGCGCATTCAAAGGGAATATTTGTGGAGTGGAAACACTAACAAGAGGAAATGGTCCTTGGTCAACTGAGACACAATCTGCTCCGCAAAACCCCAAGGGGGGCTTGGCTTGAGAGACCTAGATAAAACAAGCATAGCCACTTAAGAAAATCTTTCGTGGAGATGGGTCACACGGGATAAAGAACCATGGGCAGAAATTTGGCACTCTAAATATGCGGAGGGATGGGAAAAAAGGACCTAATATGGTTTTTGAAAGAAAAATGAGGGTCACACATATGGTACATAGCCTGGAAGGGGAGAGAATTAGTTCAAGCTCATAGCTTCTGGGAGTTCAAGGATAATTGGACGACCAGGATATTAGAGGACTCCTAGAAACAACTTCCACCTTTGGGGTAGGAGGGAGAATTCCAGCAGATAAAGGAAGCATGCATCACCCAAGGTCTGACCTTGTTCAGTAACATTTAAAAACCATGGGCCAACTACCAATACTTAAGGACCTGGTTCGATAAATATTGGTGGGAACTCCTAGGAACATGGGAGGAGGTTAACAGACTACTAGAAGCCCTGGAAAATCGAAGGATCATTATTCATTAAGGGGATTACAGGCTCATATGGGGGCATATCCCATCAGGTTATTTCACAATCAAAGAATCCTATAACATTCTTCTTAATGCTAACGAACCTCCTATGGAAAATAAATGGGAAAATCTTTCGATGAAGAAACTCTGGCCCAAAATTGCAAATTTTAGCTCGGTGGTAATGAAAAATAGAATTTTAACTGGTGAAAACCTCATAAAATGAGGGTTTATAGGTCCTTACCGATGCTTCTTGTGTGAAGGTGAATATGATATGACCATCCATGTTCTGAACTCATGCATGTTCACATATTCAATCTAGGACATGGGGGCATAATTTTTTTAGAAATCTGGCAGGATACGACAACACCCAGATAGAACTATCAGCAAATGGTCTAATAGACCTTTCTCTAAATCCATTCTAAACCACGTCTGGGACCTATTTCCCCATTTCATGATATGGGAAATCTGGAAGGAAAGAAACCTGAGAACATTCCAAGGAAAACAGAGCCCTGCCATTAAATTCTAGGAATCCATTATGACCAAATCCCAGGAAACCATCAGGACAAAGGCTTGGAGTGATTCAAACTGGGAAGCTAACACTTCTAAGATAATCATACTCCAAAATAGGAGGTTGACTCACACAACAAAAATGGTTCCAACCATGACCATATGGATAAAGGAAATCCCAAGTTCTAACTAGTGGTTTCTTCCACCGTAGGGTGTGTTTAAACTAAATTTTGATGGTGCTTCAAAAGGTAATCCAGGCTTGACAGGATATGAATTTATCGTGATGTATTGCAGAGGAAGGATATTGGGTTTTGACTCAAGCTTCATCGATTGGGAGATGAACAATACATTAGAAATCGAAGGCCTTCTTCAGGGTTTAGCCATGCTCAAAGAAAAGGGATGGTTTCCAAGTATTATTGAAGGAGACTAAAAAATGGTCATTCAAATATCCATCAAACTCCAAAATGGCTCACATATCTCCAAGGAGGCTCAGTCATGGAGTCTTCAAACAAGGGTGGAAACCCTGCAAGGAATCCTCCACAAGTGAATTTGGCCACAAATTTTGACGACCTAAATGTCCAATTTTTGACATATTGATGTTGGCAATCCTACAATATGATTTCTTTTGAAATTCCAGTTGAATTTCACATGATTTTCGACAGTGAAATATCGTCATCGGATTTTTGACACCAGGTTGTTGAAAAACCAATGTCCAATATCACTCCATATCAATCAGATAATCAACGACATCTCCTTCATCTTTGTCGAATATCTGACGGCTAACTCCACTATCGAATCCGACGAATCTCCTTAAAACCTGTTGGATAATAGACAGACTAAAGGCATCAGTAGTGTAGCATAGTCATCGGATTTGATGGATATCCAACGACCTCTTTCACCACTTAAAGGTCATAAATCTGATGACTATTCCTTCTTGGAAGTCAGATAACTGACAACGAATGCATTGGTAGTGTAGCATAGCCATTGGATTGGATGGATATCCAATGACAAATGCCACTCCAAATATTTCGAAAAACCATGACCCTGTATAAATTTATATGAAATGATAATCCTTTGGAGCCTCTTTGGTTCGAAAAACCATAAATAAGGTTTACCCCATGATTTGAAGGTGGGTATCCTAGCAAGCAGATATTGATGAATTATAATAATACAACCAATAGATTCATTACAATCTCTGCCACCTACAAATAAAACAAAATACCATTTTGACCTTGCTTTTGGTTGGTTAATGAAAACGTTCAGCTCCATTACCACCTACTTTGGTCCCATAGATAAGATAAGATGAGATTAAATGATTTTATTGATGTCCAACAAATGACTATAGAAAGTAGGTCAATGGGACTCTAAAATGGAACATGCAAAAGAAGATCCTAATGCCACTCTATTAAAAGTAGGAAAAGAGCAAAATTCATCACTTAATGAACCAAAAAATAAGTGCTAAAACCGTGACAAGTATAATTGATCTCAATATGTGTTAGAACTAGAAGCCCAAGTAGAATGAGGGTAGAGAGAAGATTTATCAGCTTAGTCATCAATCAATGAAAAGGGGTTGATGTACTGTCTAATAATGGCATCTAGAGAATGCCTAGGGTCAAGGTGCCTAGCTACATAAGCCTAGCAAGAAACCTAGGAAATTCCCAATCAAGGAGGTCCACCACTCGTAACATCTAATGTCAATGAGAGGAATATCCAAATGGAATATTAGCTACTCATCCAAACATGGACAGTATCAATATAGACTCTGCATGGAGCAAGTCCACACATAGGAACTCTAACAGTCAATTTGTCAATATGTCTTGTGGATTTTTCCAAAGAGTGATTATGGGACTCCTCAATAATGGCACAAAGTGTGAATATGTGATCAATGGTATAATACATCCAGTGAAATCCTACTTATCCCTTGGACCTAAGGAGCATTCATATGCTCAAGCTCGTGTGATAGCCACAAATTATTTGGATCTTAACAAACTCTAGATTTAAAAAACAAGTGGATGATATGGTAGAACCCAATGTTTTAAAATTCAAAAGTGAACTCAAAGTTGGTTGAGGGTCAAACCAAACTTGGATAAAAAAATATTAAAAAAACAACTCAATTTATGAACTAGTTCACTAAGAAATACATAAAATCAAGTTTTGAACCAATCAAAACTTTCCATAGCTAGTTCAAGGTCCACAAGGCATGAATCAATCTAACCATGTGGTTCCAATTTCAATTGGGAAATTTTTTAGAACACTCACAAGACGATGACAAAGGAGACATTTTATGGAGTTTTCATTTTGTTTTCTTCATTTCACATAAACAATACAAGTGATGATTTGGGATCCTGCTAGAGTCATGGTTGCTATAAATCTTAATGCAAGCAAAAATACATTCATTCTACCTGCCAACATATTACGACTTTCGGAGTCAGATATTTTAAACAAAAATACCAGAATGAATAAAATAAATTATAATCTATCTTTCCAACTCTGTGGACAATATAAAAAATTTATATTTAATTTTTTGTCATTTTTGTGGTTTGATATAAAAACTTATGGTAAAATTTCATAAGCATGGATTTTTATAGATTTTTTATAGGTTCTAAATTCATTTACTTTATTCCGTGAACATGAATGTACTAATTTTAAATATAATATAAAAAGGCTTCTGCCACAAAAACTAACAAAAAATAGATACCTGCTCTAGTGTACCAACAATATCCTTTTTCCCTGAGTGCATCACAACATGATTCAGGTCAGGATGATAGTGCTGAATATGTTTTCAAAATTCCCAAGAAACTAGAAAGCATAAACATAAAACTATGATTTGTCAAGACACATGCAAAAGTGTACTTGCAGCCTACAAAGATTTTATTCATCATATGCACCTAATTACTAAATTAGGTGTCAATTTCATACTCCATTTAAAATATGTTACCTTCTTATTGCTTCCTGCATTTTTTGCTTGTTTAACAAGCGTTGTTCCCTCATTAGTAACATGCTACAAGACAGAAAATTATCAGGAAATAAATTCTGAAAAAAGGTCCTATTTTCTCAAAACATCATTTTGAGTTCTAAAACGCCTATAATAAAGGGAAATTTTCCATCAAGTAACAAAGAAAAAAGAAATTAATGAAGTACACGTTTAAAAAATTGGGCCATTGGTTCCAGACCTTTTGGTATCCTACATAACAACCTATACATTCTTGAAAGGCCATCCATCTGTAATGAATACTCGGTTTCATTTCATAATGTTATTTATAAGAAAATATACTAGGGACTTCATATTTTCACATTGAAAATCCTTGTATAAAATTCATACCTTCCCATATTTTAGCAAGGAATCACACCCTGAATGTTTCTTCTCCATAAGCTAATTTTTATAATGGGAAAGGAGTTCATGCTCTACGTTCTACACAGAAATATCCAAAAATACAACCAAAAAATGAAGTGAGGAATATTGAACTAAAATAGTCAAAAAAGTTTTGGTGTTCTGTTACATGAGCGATTGAATTTTAAATTAAAATAAGAAAACTGTTTGACAACAATTTATGCACTCACAAGAAATCTTACAAATGGAATCTTACCCCTATTAACTTTTGCTCACTATATGCATGTAAATAATGATTAACTCTTTATTTGTCAAGATTCAAGCATTCTTCATCCTGCAGGAAGATACACATTTTTGCTTTAGTTTAAAGTTCATTTCAACAACTGCTTATGTATAAATTTGCACGACAAAAACCAAATTTAGGGAAGATCTTAAGCATATAATCTAGACATGAATCTTCCAAAATCCATGAAGCGGCCTTTCGAGAGCAGTATGCAGAAGCATCTTCCAACATGGATGATTCAAATTATGTCTCATAGTAGTCCATGTTATCCATCACAATATCCACAAAGATTCCCAAAACATTTTTCAGTAGAGTACCATCTATCTGTTCTCCCTCACATTCTAGATTAATCTAAGACAATCAACATAACCAATATATATATATCTAATGTTACAAATGATGTGAAACCAAAAAGTATGACTTGTTACCAATAGAATGTACAATTATTTGTAACTTGGATTAGATCAAGAACATACCAGTGAAATCACTGCATTTCTTACATTAGTCTTCAGTTCTTGATAAACCTGCAAGGAAAAGGAAAAGACATCAAATTTTTTAATTTTAAATATTCCCAAATTTAGGAAAAATGTGTTTCTGTTAATCCCAAATTATTAGAAAGGAAGAAACCAAAACATCTTGGTCAAGCAAATAATTACCAAGACACGAAAACAGATAATGCCAACTTCCTTAAGTGATAGACGAGAGCCTTTGGATGTGAAGAAATTATCCAAATATTCAAAGAAGTGAGAAAACTAATGAATCATTATCTTGTGATTATTCCATCGATTCATAAGTTCCCTCAACATAAACTCATCATTTTTTTGCCTTAATACAAGCATCACCTAGAGTAAAACAACCAAGCCACTTTACAAAAAAAATTCAAAATTGTAATTTATAATTAACTAGATGGAAACATGAAACCATTTCAAATAATATTGACAAAGATTTACATTATGTGCAAGATTCACACATCTCACATGTGAATGAAAATAAAACAATAAAGTCGAGCAAAGAATCAAGCACTGCACATTTGAGCATGAAACTTGGCATAGAATATAAGAGTAATTTTTCTAGACAACATTTTTTCCTTGGACAACATTTTTTCTTATACAACATTTACTTGCATTGNATTAGTTTTTTTATGATACCTATCCCCAAATTTATATTAAAAAATTGTTGAAGAGGTGCTCCCTTTTTTAATTTTAAAGCATTTTCATTGGCTAATACACGNAATTAGTTTTTTTATGATACCTATCCCCAAATTTATATTAAAAAATTGTTGAAGAGGTGCTCCCTTTTTTAATTTTAAAGCATTTTCATTGGCTAATACACGATGACATGGAATTTGTATTATTCTTGGAAGGCCCATTTTAAATTGAAATTTCCTCTAATGAAACTTTGAGCATGAAACTTGGCATAGAATATAAGAGTAATTTTTCTAGACAACATTTTTTCCTTGGACAACATTTTTTCTTATACAACATTTACTTGCATTGTTGGTATTTAAGTTTGTTCATTTTAAAATGATTTATGGCATTTTTTTGACAAATTATAAAGATACAAGTCAAAGACAATGAAACTTTTTATTATTAATATAAAGTAAAATTGTTTTTTTGTAAGAAGAATGCAAGCATGTTGAAATCCTCTTCTGCTGAAAGAACTATAATAATGATCTTATGTCTATGAAGAACTCAATCTA
>LPNX010909096.1:72435-97435 GCA_001517045.1 Pseudotsuga menziesii
CCATAAAAATTATGTCGAGTGGGTACTCGTTGGATGCAGAATTTAATTCTGCATCCAACGAGCTCTCCCGATTGAAATTTGAGTAAAAACACAGGGAGATATGTCGAAAANCCATAAAAAGTATGTCGAGTGGGTACTCGTTGGATGCAGAATTTAATTCTGCATCCAACGAGCTCTCCCGATTGAAATTTGAGTAAAAACACAGGGAGATATGTCGAAAATACGAAGAAAAAAGTAGTTTTTTCTTTTCTTCCTCCAAAATTAAATAAATATTATTTTATTATTTTAATTATTATTTTATTAATTTTCCTTAGGAGGCCCATTTTGAGTTGAAATTTCCTCTAATGGTAACTTGAAAAAATAGGGCACGAACATGGCGGAGATTGGTGTCATCGATGGAAGGTTAATTGTTATTGTGGAGGTCATCTAAGAAATAAAGGATGAGCAGAGGGTGTTAAGGAATATTTTTTATCTTGTGAAAAAAANAAAAGCAAAATAAAGAAGAGAAATTATTATTCAAATAATTGAATAATATCATATGTTAAATTGTGTTACTTAATAGTAAGAGGAATAAAAGAAGGTATTTTTCCTTCCCTTTATCNATACTCAGTTTGGGGATGGGCTCCAATCTCACCTAGCCAAAGATGACGACTTGCAAAAATGAAAATACACTATATATTGGGGTTATACTAGATGGGAAAATCTTCTTCTTCTTCTTCTTTTCTTATGTGGGGTGCTTTTACATATTTTCATCTAATGGGTAATTAAGTTGCTAAGTGTTTATGTAGTAGAAATCCAACAGTTCCGCAACAAATAATATTGGGCTTTAATAATGTTCATACACAATAAAAAAAATCATGTGAAATTAACAAAAAAAATATATGTTAAAAGTGAACACTATTTTGTGTTTCCCTCTATCCTGTTGGTCTTTGCCTAGACCCCCAAATTCCATCAAANTATATCTTAAAAGTGAACACTATTTTGTGTTTCCCTCTATCCTGTTGGTCTTTGCCTAGACCCCCAAATTCCATCAAAAATATTATTATATGTTTTTGTCGGTCTNGAAGTTTAGGAGAATGAAGAGTGAAAGAGAGGAAGGAGATGTAGGATTGGAGGTAGTTTACGTGGTGCTTGAAAGAATCTAGAATCAAGCCTATAGCATAACAAGTTCTANTCATTTCATTCACCTCATGAATCCTACTAACGAAGCTCAGATCTCTATAACATTCTCAGTAATTTTCTTACAAACTATCTCTAAACCATAAAAATTCTGGACATTTATCCTATGCTCTAGTGCCTTTCCAACAAGTTATGCTTGGATCTTACACTCATCAAACTTCTACCTCAAAACACCGTCAAACACCTTTTGCAAATTTTCACTAGAATCCCACTATAAACCGAGTACAATTATATAGGAAGGAACACCGGCTATATAGTCACATTATCCTGCTACAAATAGTCNTACCGTCAAACACCTTTTGCAAATTTTCACTAGAATCCCACTATAAACCGAGTACAATTATATAGGAAGGAACACCGGCTATATAGTCACATTATCCTGCTACAAATAGTCCAACTACATCATTGCATGAAGTTTAGTAACTTTAATGTTGTTATCTCCAATTATTGTGCTTGGACCTTCTTTAGAAACTTCCTATGTGTTGAATAATTCCTCTACTTCTTAAGTCCATTAAAGAGTATCTAATCCTAGGTCACCCATAAATTTTGTTACATAGATCTTGATTCGTGAACATTGCATGTTGAAGGATTCAATGTGACTTTCAACATGGACTATTCTTCAACATTGGACTATGTACAACTATTCCATGCATCCCGGCCTTTTCCCTAAGGCTGTTATTTTCTTGTAATGTTCTTGAATCATATTTCATCTTCNTCATGTTGAAGGATTCAATGTGACTTTCAACAGGGACTATTCTTCAACATTGGACTATGTACAACTATTCCATGCATCCCGGCCTTTTCCCTAAGGCTGTTATTTTCTTGTAATGTTCTTGAATCATATTTCATCTTCATGTGCAACCCCTTTCTTTCAAATCTACCTCTACCTCCTCTTCTAACTTGTGCTCCTATTTGATCCAGTTATGTATCATTTGGCTATGTTTTCTTCCATTTTTTTGGACATGTGTGTTTTTCGTCTCGACATATTTTTCTCTCAATGGTTCTCACAATTTCTTGCAAGTATCATGTTTTATCATGATGGAAGCCCCGATAACTCACATTTTCAAAGTGCTCAAGTATTCCAAGATTGTTGCAATGAGGAATGCAAAGAATTTACAAAAAAGATAGCCAGTGCTCAAGTTTATTTCCATACTTTTCAAAAAAGGAAGCCATAATAATGGATGTGATACATCATCCTTTGAATCAGCAGTACAATGTTCCATACTTTCCAACCATCTACATTCAAGCTACTTGACAAATTTGTTAAGTATGATTATTAAATACTAATATGAATTCTGATTTCATTGACATTTGTTATCGGTGAAGTTGGACGAAATTTGACTGAATAGCATGGGAACCACACAAAGTATATCGAAAATAGAGATTCAGTATAATGACCATGTTTAGTTTAAGCCCGAACTACCTATTGATCATACTAATGGAGAATTGATGTGTATCATACTAATGGGTCTGGAATGTAAGAAGCAAGCAGAATAACCAAATTTTATATTGTCAATAAAGTCATATTAACAAAAGCACTGAAATAAAACTCACTTACCGATGACTCAATGTATTCCACCAAATCCGATTTGTATCTATCATACAGTTGTTGTGAGTAGTCATATGGATAATTCTGTGTGGACAAATTGTAGACAGTTCTGTAATAAAGGTTAAGGTTCATTGAAAGTTAAAAGATTTAAGTATTGAGATTACAACAAAGAATAAACTAAAAAGGTATATATTTTTTTCTAAAGGATACATACTAAAGTGATGAACAATGATATGTATCAAATGGCTGCTCTGGCACTCCTTCCAAGATGTTCTTTAACTTTGTAATACCGGTGCTTATATGATTCCATCCTTGTTCCAAATCTATAATATTACAATCAACCATTCTTATTTAAATTTTATTCAATACAAGAAAATTCTTCTATGTAAAGATGTTTGTGTTCGATACACTGAAAATAGTAATTTTGTGTAATGTCCACTTCTGCAAAAGACGGAGCATAAGAAAATAGTCATCAGCCGTTCAAAAATAGAACACAACATATTATAGTCTAATTCATATTAATGAACATGTCTAAAATTACAATAGTCATACAATTTTTTATTTAACATTTTTAATTTAACAATGTAAATTACAATAATATTCAAGTAAAAAAATTGGTAATAAGAGATCACTTGAGGAAACATGGAGAAGCACAACACTATGTATATAAGGCCATCGATCACATCAAAATGCTAATTTTCCCTCTAAAATATGAAAATGTTTCCCAAGGCTATCTGTAACAAGTTCCAATTGATGAGTCAAATAACAATAGTAAAATTTAAACATTACAATTATAGAAATAATTGTTTTTAATGTATAATTCCATACCATTCATTGAGCTCCTCTCTATTTCGAGAATAATTTAATATTCTCTACTAAATAGGACCAATCACGTGAAGGTGGAAGCTCTTATGGCCCCTGCCCTCCCCCTCATATCACTCTCAATTCCCCAAACCCAGTGCATCTACTTGCAAAAACAAATTTAGTGCAAATTCATTCATTCAATAGCTGAAAAAAAACATTCATTAAATCATTCATTCATTCAATAGCTGAAAAAAACATTCATTAAACCATTAATTAAACCATTCATTCATTCAATAGCCGATAAAACCATTCAGTCATTAAATAGCGGAAAAAACCATGCACGACATTGTATTATAAAAAAAATTTACTCAAAATTTCTTCAGTCACTTATTTTTTACTTTCCTTCTCTTTATAAAATGAGCAAGAAGCACATCATCCAAAATTTGTTGTTCAGTTCCTGGTGCTTCATCAACTTGTCCTAATGTCTCCCTAGTAGATTGTTGCTCGCCACATAGATCTTGCGGCAAGGGGCTCGGAATTGATGCAATAATGTGAAAATGTTTCATTAATTTATTTTTTCTTTTATAATTACAAGTATTTCATTTAAAAAAAATTACAAAGGTGTTTTTTTACCTTGCGTGTGCACATCATGTTCTTCATTATCCTATCCAGGCTCAACCTGTACAGTGTGACCATCTACATGCTCTACAATTGAAATATTGAGAAGTACAATTAATGTTAACTATCTACAATTATCTATACAAAACAATAACATATTATTAAATTCATTACCAGGAATCGAAGCATGATCTTTGACTGGTTGGTGTACATCATCGACATTAAGGGGATCATTGCTTTCCTGCTCAAAACAAAATATATATTTTATGTTAATTTTTTATAACAAATATATTGCATGACAATTAATAATTTTTCATTATACTATATAGATTTTATATACATGTGCACTAGATGGATCACCAAAAGACTCTGTATGCCCATAAACGATTTTTCGGTGTTCAAGAACAACTTCAAAGCCATGTTGGAATCCAAGCTTCAATTCTTCCTAAGCGGTAACTTCTTTGAATATGTCACCCTACATATTCGCATAACGTCATTGATTTTACATTTTGCGCTGGATTAAAACAAAAATAATTTTCTATTTATTATTTAGATGCAGTATCGAGATTTCGATACTTACACTTCGTGCTTCCAAATTCAAATAACCACCAGGCCTAAGCTTGTGCTGACCAATTTTATCCAGTCTTGCCTTTGTGGCGTTTTATGTGTTTGACATCCTCATCAAGTGTTGAATTACGTTAGATATTCCAAATTTGATATAAAAATTAATAATAATAAGGCTTACCATTGCATTGTGGAAAGTATTGCATACATCCCTGTGCTTGGTGGTATCTTTCCTTCTTTTCTCATAGCCCTCTCTTTTCCATCTTCCAGTAGGTATTTCCACTCCCTTGATGGAATCATTGGAGGGCGCTCATACCTAGGTTTCTTTTCTAGGTGAACCCTATATTGGTCTCGAAAAATCTTCATATGTTGTCTAGCCTTCTTTGGGACCTTTGATATATCAAAGGTATCTTTGCCAAACAGGGCAACGAAACGATTAGTCAGCTCATCTTCTAAATTTTGTGTTTGTCTATCCCACCTTGTGTGGATGGTGGGCCCAAATATCTTCAAGGTCAAATCATTTAGATTTCTAAAAGAAACATCATTTCCTGCAAAACAATCATGCAATCATTAGTTTAAAACAAAATTATCAGTATATTACAATCAAATTATAAAAACTAAATTGAACAATATATAATTACCTAGAATCTTCTATATCTTTATTGGAACGAGTTCCTTGTTCACCAAAAATGTTGTCTTTATTGAACCTGTGCTAGTAACACGAGAAGATCTAGGAAATGCTGCTTCAGCATTAGCATTACTATCAGGCTCTGCGTCCACCCCTTCTTCTACACGATCTAGTGTGCATAGGTCAGCAGTGGTTGCACCCTCTGCTGGCCTTGGGGATGTCACAGAACGTGTTGCCGACTGTTCAGTCGAAAACACGGGTGTAGTATTTGGTGTACTTGGAGTGTTTTTCTCACCGGGCCCAACACCGCCTTCACCACCAGTGTGTGGTCGTAGAAAATCCTGTAAATACAAACCATTCAATTATAATTTCACTATCATATAAAAGTAAAATTATAAATTTCTAAATGAATTCATATTATGATTCCACAACTTACTTTCAAGGCCTGATACCTTTGCATCAACACTTGAACCTTTGCTTTAATCTCGTCTGTCTGCAGAATTATGAATAGAAAATGAAGAATATCCGCATGAATTTTTTTCAATGTCTTCTCTATCATCTTCATCGGGTCTAGATAAGAACCAATATCAACATCATTCAACAACTCATTCACATAAAAATCTATGTATTGTTGTGTTGTTGTTTCATAAATTGAATCATTTATCTGCAACAAAAATATATAAAACATTGCTTACGTGTTGAAACAATAGTCTGAGCAAAAAATTATATTATCAAAAAATATATATCATGATAGATTCCTAAAATTGCATCTAGGTTTACCTGATTCCTGGATGACATTGTGATCTGATCAACAGTTGGGGACTTTCCTCGATCGTCCACCTGCAAAAAATGTAGACAACATTATCATAATGAAGGAAATTATACAAACGAAAAAATACATAACAAAATAAAAATTATTCTACATTTTATATATGTGTACAACTTTCAAGTATTTAAATTGTAGAATTACATTCAGGTTTACCTGTTGCCCTGAGGCTGCAGTCATCCGATCAACAGCCGGGTGGCTTCTTCGATCAACACTTTGCACGAAATATAGATAAGATTATATAAACCAAATGAATATACTATTGAAAAAATATAACAACATAATTGTTTGTGCATATTAAATTTGTACAATGGCATCAATGTATGCCTGCTGCCTCGAGGAAGGTCTAGTAACATCTACTATGGGGGAGGTGCCCCTGACATAACCTTGCATAAAAAAGCATAGTAAAAATTACCTAACGAAACCAAAATACTCACTAAAACAATTTAATAACATAAAATTTTCACATATACATGTTGCCTCGAGGATGGTGTACTCCTCTCACCAGCTTCTAGGGTGATGCACCCCCAATCACCTCCCTACGGAGTCAGAATAGAAAATTTAATAAAAATTTATAATTATCTACTAACAAAAAATACTAAAGATGTTAAAATAAATAATAAAAGGTTGGGTAAATTGTTGGATGTACAACATCCATACTAACCGTGTTTGTATCTACTTGATTCAAATTGTAATTAATAAGCATCTCTTCCCCTGCAGCTATTGATTTAATGGCACAAACAAAGACACAGTTTCCTTCACACCCCTCAAATATGCAGTTGGGTTGCTTAAGTGTAGACCCTGGTTGTGTACTGTTTATAAACCTTGCAATATTCCCAGTTATCTTTGGCCTTCCGTCAATGTACAACGTTGCTCCTTTATTTTGATCTTTGTCTTTCAGTTGTAAATAATTTGCTGACAACCCATATCTACGCATACTTTGTGTATATTGGACTAGGTGCATCCAATCATTGTAGTTGTAAGAGGGTCCAACTTACTACATCAATTTTGTACATCTGTCGTAACCGACCTTTATGCCATCCATGCAAAACAACCATAATCCATGTAATGACTATGATGCAAATCTATATATCCTCTCATTCACACAAAAATCCATTAGAGTAAATTTCAACTCAAAATGGACCTCCTAAGAAAAATAATAAAATAATATTTATTAATTTTGGAGGAAGAAAAGAAAAAAAACTACTTTTTTTCTCGTATTTTCGACATGTCTCCCTGTGTTTTTACTCAAATTTTGATTGGGAGAGCTCTTCTGGTTCAAATTTGCGTAAAATCACAGGGAGATATTTCAAAAATACGAACAAAAAAGTAGTTTTTTTTTATGATACCTATCCCCAAATTTATATTAAAATTTGTTTAAGACCTTTACGATATTTCAAATTTAAAGCAAATTCATTGGCTAACACATGATGACATGGAATTTGAATTAGGCTTGAAAGGCCCATTTTGAGTTGAAATTTCCTCTAATCTAGTGTTTAATTGAGGAACATCCCTAGGTACCCATTATTTCACTAGATGTGTGTACCTTAGGGGCACCTTGTCTCCTGTTCTTTCATCAATCATAGGAACATGACCCCCCTCATGCGAGAAGAAATTTCATGTGTTTGTTGAATTTTATTCCGATCTTATGACATCTAGTTGATCTAGCCCTTATAGACCTACTAGATGTCTCACTTTCCTTCAGACTTCTTAAACTTCCCTCACTTGAGGAAAACAGGTTTTATAAATTCCTGTTTGGTTCTACCTGCACCATGGCTAGAAAAAAATTGGCAAATAAGAGCAAAATACCAGCAAAAGATTGGATAGAATTATAAGCATGACATAATAGTGATGCCATTATCTTGAATAATATCAATAATTCCCTGGTATAACAGCTCATCACATAATCCTTTAACACAAGATAGATATCAAGTGGTTCCATGGCTAATGCTTCGGCCAATTTATCTCAAAATATAAACTATGTTTTTGACAAAATTTGTAGCTGTATCGTTTTTAATTTATTTTGTTTCCTCACCAAAAATATTAAAGTACCAGTTTACGGATCTTAATATATATAATAAAATCATTTGCTAAGATTTTGTAACTTTTTTTTAGAATAAAAATAGGTGTTCCTAGATATTCTATAGTGAATCAAAGGTAACTTATACATAGCCTTGACAATAAGTCATTCTAGACGCGATGTGAGATAAGTATAAAAATATTTCCCAAAGGGAGGGATAAAATCCACAATCCTAAGATGATTGAAGTAGCAATACCACAAGGAGAACGTAAGGAGCCCAAACAACTTATCCAAGGAGGCATCGAGGGTGGAGAAAACACACCCCAGGGGGATGAAAACAAAATCTATATCCCTAGCCAAAAAAGAAAGATGCTAATGTATCCCATAGTCAAAAGAACCAAAAATGACTACGCCACATATATCAAAAATATCTTAAAAGAGTTGTATCATGCCTTCCTCAATAATTTCTCCTTCTAAAAGTTACGAGAAGGAGAGGAGGAAAACCTTCATATTCAATGCTTCCTTGGATAAACGACCTGCACTCATATTGTGCTCCTGTAGACATGCCTAAAGTCATATAACCCACAAACTGAAGTCCTTGGTAGTATATCAAATATGTCGTATTTAATGGATATCCAACGAAAAATCTCACTACATAGATGTCGTAAATCCGACAAAGTCTCCTTCATAGAGGTCGGATAACCAACGAATTGGTATCATTATCTTGAGGACTTATAAACATGGAATTTTAGTGACATCGATCTGTAGAGAAACATATTTGATAGATTTATAAGCATGACATCATAGTGATATCATTATCTTGAAATATGTCAATAATTCCCTACTTTAATAATACATCACATAGTCTTGTAACACGAGATAGATATCAAGTGGTTCCATATAAAATGCTTCAATGAATTTATCTCAAAATACAAACTACGTTTTTGTCAAATTTTGTAGGTTTATATTTTTTAATTTATTTTGTTTCCTCACCAAAAATATTAAAGACCTATTTTATGGATCTCATTACAACAGAGATCGTCACAATTAGATTGGATCTATCCATGGTAGCTTAAATTTCCTAGAAAGGTTATCAGATGGATGTAAAGAGTGCCTACCTTGATGGATATTTAGGAGGAGGTGTATGTGTATCAGTATTCAACTATAGAGATTCCAAGATGCACATAAATAACATCTAGTGTGTAGGTTTGCAAATTATCTTTACAAGTTAAACAAATCCCCAAGGGCCTAGTACATTAAATTTGATAAATATCTCAAAATATCTAGATTGAGAAGAAGTCCCTATGGTCTAAATCTTGATGTCAAAAGCTTAACTTAAGGCATATTTATTTTAGTAGTATATGCAGAATATTTTATCATCAAAAGGAGTGAAGTCAGTGTAATTCAAGAGATAAAATATCAATCATGTAGTTCTTTTGACACAAGTAATGTTAGCCTCTTGATTTTTTTCTTAGGTGTAGAATTTTGGTGCTCTTATATATAGTCACATCTTCAATTTTTTTTCCAAGGTAAATATCCTAACACAAACCCTTGGTCACTTTCCATTTTTGAGGATGGAACCAGCATGTTACTTATGGAAAGTGTGTAGGGGAGGTTAAAACTCTATCCCACAACCACAACCACTAGATATAGATGTATCCAATTATTCATTTACTAAACCTTGATTGTCCTTTTTAATCCAGTCCAAAGAAGACACATATGTGGGAAGGATAACCTAGAAAAGTTTATTTCATCTCATTTGCCATCCTTATTGCATGATACAACATGCAGTAGTAGATTCTAGTTTTTGAATATGCCACTCATCCACTCATCCATGGAAATCATGAAGATTAGCTAGGGATTCATCCTAAACACTCATGGAAACCATATAAATTTCTAACAGGATAGGGCATCACCATAAACCCTCACGGAAGCCTCCTGTACAGTTCTAGCATCACTATCTCCATCTCCAAGCAAACAAAGCAAACACCAATAGCATAAACCCTATTCTGGAAACAATATTGTTCTCAAGGGCATCACCTGATCTTTCAACAGGTATTGGTTCAGAAAGTCAGGGGAAGACTTAGAAAAATCACAGGCAAGCACCGTACCATTATGGACTATTAGGAGAAGATCCGGGTAGCCTGTGTTATATTTGGGCAGGCTAACCCTAACCATTGAGAGCTCATATCCATTCTAGGGCAGCCTCAACATTATTACGGAAATGAGACTCTTTCAAACAATTGCTACAAAATACCAAGGCAACAAATTTATCAAAAATAAAGGGTTGCCAATACGATGCACATTTTCTTTTCTAATGCATTTTTAGTGTATGTGGTTAGGACAAGGAGTTCAAAGTTACTCATTTATAAGTCATTTTATTGTAGAATCTAAAAGGCTTAAATGAAAGGTTATTTCTTTGGTTTTTAGAAGTTGCATTCAGGAATCCAATTCCTTTTCATTTGCTACCCCAAAAGGGAAAACAAAGACCCTAAGAAGATAAGCTTTCTAGCTTGTCTTACTTAGTTAGTTTGTGCACGTTCTAGTATAATTTAAATTAGAATTTTTCTAGCTTTGTAGTATTGTCCCAAAGACACTCTTAAAGTGTTTTAGGGTGTTTTTTACCAATTCTTGTTTTTTTTTTAGTTTTTGTCAAGCAGGTAGAGAAGCACGCTGCTCAAATTTTGAAGATTTCGGTAACCAAGAGCCTCATTCTTTCTTCTACCTTTTCTAGTTTGATAAAAAAAATCCAAAAAACTTGTAAGCCTTATGGATCCTCTTTATAAAAGACCGAAGGAAAATCTTAGAAATCCTAGATAGTGGATGTTAATTAATATAATACATTTGAATTTTTGTACCATTCCTGTTTATTGTAAAATTAAAAAATATTCTCTAAGCAAAACTCAAGTAGTTGGCAAGGATGTCCTATCTTAAAATAACATTTTATAGATTTTCTTTCGATGTTGCTTGTGTATGACTTTTATTTTCACGTGTTTTCAATATTTCTACTTCTTTTGTTTCTTTCTTTCCTTTTCTTTACTTGAGAGTGCTTCCTATATATTTAATAGAAGCTTACAAATGGACCAAAGAGTTTAGGAACCGAAAGAAATCTACTTACGTGGGAGAAATGGACCTCGAGGCATGAACTATTAACCAATACATTACTTTCATCTAAGCTGGTATGACAGGGGGGTTACTACTCTGTCAGTCAACCAGGACTTCCAGCTGGTCCCAACTGCTTATTCGTGTATTGGGGAAAATTGAATCTGGATTGGTGGCATGATATGCTACCATCTTCACTGCTGGATCATGACCCCATTGATGAATTTTCTATTTTTAAATTACTCAACAAAAGTGGACATTAATTATCCCAATAGGTTTTAATATTGATTACCCCCATATCCAAACCAGATATGTACCAAGGTACACAAAAACGCTAAAATCATATATCAGAATAGAAAACACCAAGAAATGTTAAAGATAGTGATTCTAGTATGGTGTCATCTAAATTATATGGAAATGGATATGGATTTTCACTCCAAATTTCTCTCACAAAGTAAAAAATACATAATGTTATGAAAGACTCAAATTTGTGTATTATGGGATTGGGGAAAGGCTATTTTATAGGAAAAAGTTAGGGTTTCTGAGCCCCACACTCATTCCTTTCATTTTTTATTTTGTGTTTTTTAAGATATTTTTTTTAATTGGAGGATCTGCAGGGTTTATGTTTCTGACAAGCTACTGGTGCTTTTGAAACTAGAAATGAATCCTGAGCAGGTCTGAATTTGGATCTATAGAAAAATGGATCTATAAGTCTCTTGTTTGTCAAGCTAAATTACCCCATTATAAATTAGAGAACAGACTTTACCTTTTAATAGACAACCTTGGGAATCACCATTTCTAAATTTTATAAGTGTTCTATAGTTTTTGAAAATTTCACATTAAATTGTTAAATTTTAGTTCCTTGAAAATTGAAATAGATCTCAATATAGTACTTCATTTATTTCTCTTTTTACTAGTATGTATTTATGTAGATCATGGGGCCATTTGGATATCAAAAACTAAGATTAGTTGCATTGATTTTGGAAATTTTCTATAGGAAAGTTCTTTCTACAATGAAGGCATCTTCCTGAGTTGACAAGTTCTCCAAAACTGACATCATTGTCTCTACTATTATTTCAACAAATTTTTTGACACTGGGTGAGCAAGTTTTCTTTCAAACCCTTATATTCTTTTATGTACAATCCAAACTTTCATCAAATGTGAGATATTGAATAAAATTGCATGATAATATTTCAGAAGAAAAATAAATAAAACTGTTATATACTTATACAAATACTAAATTATGCTCTTTTTTGTGATCATTGCTACAGGTTCCTTGGAAGAGCCTTGGAAACGAACCAATTATTGTTCTCATGGACCATGTGTTTTTACTTGCAGAACTGGCACAAGATGAATGCTCTTTCATGGTATGATACATGGATTCATAAATAATTGTTTTAACAACAATAATTTGTGTAGAATACATTCATCAAACCTTCAGCTGTTCAATGGGATTTTTTGTTCTCTTTGTTAATCTTATGTTTTAAAACCTATGTTCTTGAATCCTAACACTCGTATATCTTTTTGTCTAAGAGGAAGAAAAGGAAAGGTTTTTTGAAGCAAAACGACGAAAATTTGAGGTATGCAATTGCTGATTATAATTCTAGTTTGTGATGGTATTTCCAGGAATTAGATTTTTATTGGACACTCTATTGTTTAGGAAAATCAAGACTAGTCTTGATTTTAGTTAGGCATGCTTTAGAAGTTGGATGTATTATACTGAATAATCAACATACAAAGAAATGAAATAAAATAATATTTTGTGATCCATTTGGAAATGGGTTAAAATTTATTTTAACAACCAAATTTTTAGTTGTGGATCCAATCTACAATCTATTGCATTTTCTAATTCTAATAGAGACACACAGTTTACAATTAAATTTGGAGGATGAAAAGAGATGCATTGCTCGTAACCTCCCTTTCTACCCTAGTCACCATTTCCTGATTTTGCTTGCATAAAAATCTAGAGGCCATGGATGTGTCCCCTATTCTTGAAGTGGGCTCCTTAGGCTTTCCAATGGTTCCTAGTTCTTCATATCCACCGAAACTAGCAACAAAGTATGCCCACATAGTCCTTGCTAGCAGGGTTGTGAAGAAGGTGGCTTTTATCTCTACCAATGATATCTTGGATTTGGAGCCTAGGATTTGTAGTGTTGTCCCAAATACACTCTTAAAGTGTTTTAGGGTGTTTTTTACTAATTCTTGTTTGTTGTTTTTTTGTTTTTGTCAAGCAGGTAGAGAGGCATGCTACTCAAATTTTGAAGATTCCAATAACCAAGAGCCTCATTCTTTCTTCTACCCTTTCTAGTTTAATAAAAAAAATCCAAAAAAATTGGAATCCTTATGGATCCTCTTTATAAAAGACCAAAGGAAAAACTCAGAATTCCTAGATAGTGGATGTTAATTAATATAATATGTTTGAATTTTTGTACCATTCTTGTTTATTGTAAAATTAAAAAATATTCTCTGTAGAATTTTGACAATTACCATGCCTTTGTATTTGGAGTGCTAAAAAATATTTTAAGGTTGACAACCAAATTGATAAGAAAGTTTCTACAGAAGAGGGTTTAATAAATTTTGTTAGTTGTTGACATGTATGGATATATAGAAAATATTCTTCTTTTAATGCAGAGATAGGACTATAATTCCCAGAAAAATGAGTCCACGAAAGAGTATTTGGAATGTAAAGAGCCTTGTGCACTAAAATCCTTGCGAATGGTGGACTGCAAAACCCATAACATGTAATTTATTAACTTCCTGATTCTTTGTGTAGATAAAGTTTTCATTAGTGTGCAGGTAGATCTACTTCTAATTCATCTATTACTACTCTTTAATATCGCAGTTCAAAGGTCGTACTTGAACTCATGTAACGCCCTAGTTCTAAGTTTTTCTTAGATAAGTAAGGTCTTGTTCTGAGCTGGTCCTGCATACAAATTCTTACCAGACCTAAGTAAAGGTCATAAGCTAGGTATGTATTCATTCCTTGACAGTGAAATTATGCAGGTCCTCCAGCAGAAAGAAATGGATACATTAAAATTGATTTCCATGGAGGTCTTAATGAAACTATATTTTTGGATTTGTATGCAAATAGTTTTTGGCTTTGTATTGGCTAGGGACTTTGTGCATTTTTAATCCATTACTAGCATGTTTTTTAGGTCCATCTTTGCCTAAGTACCAATAGGTGGATAATTCAATGAGTCCATAGAAACCATGAAAATTCAATTTCACATGCTCAAAATAGTTTCTTCCTTCTCCATCTTAGTATGCTTGCACATTCTTATAGACTAATCATTGGTGCATTTGCATCCAAGGCATTGGATTTCCTTTGCGATCTAAGACTTCTAATTTCTTCACTAATCTTGAAACATTCCCCTTGTGCATTTAGGATCCACAATTAGCTGATAGGTTCTAAGCTACTGTCTTTCAACCAATAGTCTCATCATCTACAAATCTATTTTGAAATCTTGATCAGAACTATTGAAGGAGCCATTTTTTTGTTCCTTCAATCATACATATCAAGTTATGCAACCATATTTCTTTCTCATTTTATTAGCTTTTAAATTTCAACCTTGTTGGTTGAACTTACATGTTTCAATGCTTCCCCCCCTTGTTATGTCCATTTATGCACATAGAATGGAACCAACTTGCTTCTCCCAAAAATGTCCACGATTTTGAGAACTATCATCATTGTTAAACATAGGAAAAGGTATTGTCCTTTTACTCAAATATCTCAATCATATTTTTTAAATCAACAAGCTACCCAAGCCACTGAGGCTTTTCCACTTTTGTGCATACAATCTTACTTCTTGGACAACAAATTTCCTAACTGGCCTTGGTGTAAATAAGAAATCAACAAGCAAGGACTACAACCATTACAGGTTACAATGTCATGATAAAACAAACTTATTCCTTTATTGAACAATTTACTAATCTCAACACATTTTATTGATTCCTTGGGATATATTTTGTGCTCATTGGAAGCAATTTGCGTTTTGAGATTGTGTAATTAAAAAGAATATGGTAGGTTCTCTCCTAGGCCATAGCCGATAACAACATTGGTAATTTATCCAGAATTTAGTATATTATTCTGCCAAAATGGAGAATGTCTAGATGCCTTCACTAAACTATTCTCTACCAAATCCTACATAAAATTATGTCCTCAAGTTCCATGTGTTTATACTCCATTAAGTTAAAAGCATCCAAGTCCTTAACTATAGGGTTGGAAAGCTTCTTTACTAATAATTATGCAGACTAGCCTTAAGGTAGTTATCATGTTGACAAGTTCTTGTTTATTCTTCTCTATAGAAATTAAACATTAGTCCCAAACAAAAAAACATGATTGAATGTTCTAGATTAGGCATGCACAAATTTCTTTCCTTTATTGTATTTTTAATCTATGTTGGTATAAACAACTATTGCCTTATGCTATAGTTGTAAATAAATGCATAGAGTTGTAGTTTTTTTCCCCATAGGTTATTTTATTATATATATNTATAATTTTTACTTTTAGTCTATTTTGTTATTTACAAGAGGATTCGGGTTTCGCAATATCTCTGTGGGATGTGTCTTTTGCAGAGTTCTTTGTGTGATCTCTTTTTCCACAACGGAAGATCTGAAGCAAACATAGACTAATACTAATTGGCACATATTCTTTTTTTTCCTATTACATAGGCACATAAGGTTCCGAAATGAAGATATCTTTTGGATATTATGCCTTCAACTATTAGCACATTTGTCTACTTCTAAAGAGAACCATTTGTTTTGAACCAATTAAAAGGAGTGTATCTCACAGTATTTGAAATTGAAGTAAATTATTTGTTTTCTCTTAGATTTTACTCATATATATTGGATTTCCTCTACTCATTTGCAAACACAGTATCTAAAATAACAGATAAATTCCGAGTTGACGTTGATTTTTTTCTGAAAAAAATTGCTTCTTATATTAACAATAAAAGGACAAAGTTCTAACTGGCTCACGACTATATAAAGGAAAACAAAAATGTACTTGAGATAGCTTGACGTCCAGGATCACAAATATTTCAGCATAAATTAGTGAGAGTACTCCTTCTGCAGGCTAAGATATATTGTAGTCATGTTAAGTTTTTTTAACCAACTCAAACAAGTATTTTTCTTTTTTCTTGCATATGTACTATGAACAATCTAACTTGGACTTTTCTGTTTTCTAAATTATATAAAAGAGTTTGATGATAGTGTTTTCTATGCCAATATTATTGTCTTTGCAACTATTCGATGGTATAGATGTTGCTCATCTACTCAATGCAACATTAGTCCTGCCAAATTTTGAAACAACCTCATATTGGAATGATACAAGGTAGCATACAATGTCTGATATGATACTAATTTTCTGCAAATGTTTCACCACACAATGAGAAGATTTAGAATCTTCTTTTAAGTTTTACAAGCAAAGAAATATTGGCACCCTTGTTTCTATGGTTATGTAAACAAAGTTCTAGGAAACAAATATGGCAATTATGTGAAGCAAGGGAAACTAAAATTAACAGCATGTGTTATTAAAGGATTACCATATAACCACATAAAAGAGAGGAATTCAACTACTTTCAAATATGAAAGCCAATTAAGATATAAACATCATTAGACTTAGAACTGGAGAAATTTGGGTATCTCATTACATATATCCTTGAAAATAGGGCATGCCTTTCAAATACGTTGTGATGTATCTATACCAGGTTTTGAAGACCAATTGGTCTAAGATGTTAATTCACTTCATTCAAATTTCATCATTAGGTTATCCCTTTTAATTTTTTATCCCAAATTGGCCACTAGAGAATGCTCAATCATGGCTTGTTGTGTTCAGTGATTTGTTTCTTAGATTCACTAGGTAGCTGGAACTGCGAGATGGATACATCAGGTACAAACTTGTAAGAGCCTAGAATTTTATTCTTGAAAAAGATAAATTGGCTTATAGCATAATCATGTTGCTACATGCATTAGATAACTCTTAGTTTGGGGAAATACAACTCAACTTTAAGGAACATGCCAATCTTAGACATTAGATTCCAGAACATGCCAATATAGAAGCATAACTATCACTCAAACCAAAGATATAAAAGCAAAAGTTCAGAGATACAATTGAAAGGCCAGAGACTGGTGATCCCTGTGTTGAGAAAGAGAGAGAGAGGATGTCAAGTCCTGCTGGTCCCGATGGCCAAGGGCAATGGAGGGGGGGAGAACTGAGGTACATTTTCATGATGTACAATTTGTTCCAAAATTGGACCAAATTATCATACATGTTTATGAAAAATATGAGGATACGAATTATCCTATATTAGTTTTTTCCACTACTATTTTAGCAGAGTAGAGATCCCAACTAAAAATGTCATTACATATTCAACACCCCCTTGATGACCACTTTATTGTCTTTTACAACAAGAATCTCCCAAAATTTCTAAAGTTTATCCTTGCTCAAACAGACCACAGACACATACTGAACATTAATCTAAGGATTCCTTTTGAACAGTAAAGAAAACTCAGAATTCCTAAAAACTACGGGCTTTTCTTTGGTAAGTAATCCGGATATGCAAATGGATTCTATATATAGAAAATAAGATAGGGTTTGGGAAGGGTATGCGCTAAAATCCTTAAATAAACCTATATATAATATATCAGCAAGTCCATGTCCAGTGTAGGTGATATTCTTAGCACCCCATACATCTAGACTAAACAACCCGAATCTCCACTATTTGTTCAAAAGGTTGGTTCAGAATTCAAAACCTTTCTAGACTAAATTAACCTCTATTTTTTTATAAACCTACTTACAATTTGAACTTAAACGACCACATACCGAAGACATTGATGCTCTTGATTTTTTTCAGCAGCCAACCGACAGAAGGTGCAATAAATCCATTAGCATCCCATGAAGAGAAATTGCAGACAACCCATGAAGAGAAATTGTAGAAAACACCATGAACACTATGAACAGAAATCACATACACCCATACGGAAGCCATGAATCCTTGTCAGAGAAATCGTATGCAACGCCCAATACACAAATCGTGTTGAGAAATAAAGATTACAGACGGTAAGTGCAGAAGCTTCCAAATGTTGACATAAAAATATAACCTCATCTATATATAAGCTTGAATGGTAATAAAAATTCGACCAATAATATAAAATAACATTTTCATTTAGCATGTCAACGCCTAGTGCAAAACATTAATACCTGCGAGCTTCTCCTTATTAATCTTGTCTATTGATCTAGGAACAAAGAATCAATCTCATCAAGAATTAATCAACAAATAACTCATTAAATGGTGTAATCGGTCTACAGGAATAGTAGCTGCTCTGTATTCACATAAAGAATGAATGATTACAATTACAATGACATGCTACAAGCATGAATGAAAAGACAATTCAAATTCCTTAGGAGGTCATTCGAATTGAATGAGTGAGTCTAGCTTAACTGACTGTAAGCCATGGTTCACACTCAGTTAACCACTGACCAAAGCCCTAATTGAATCAACTAACCTTAACTGAAGTCAGAGTGCAATAAATGACTGATTCTCAACTGTAAGAGATCAGACACATGTCACAGCTCACCAACCATCAAGAGGTAGGGCTACACTGACTCCAATGAACCCCGATGAGGTTAACTAAAGTTGAACTGCACATCAGAAGTTGGTGGAGGCGCCCCTGTTGACTCCAGTTCATTAAATAATCATTAAATAATATATTTAATGAGAGGAGGTGCCTTAACTGACTTGTTTAACTGATTGTAACAACCAGTTAGCAATTAGGTGCATTAATATCACTCAGATCACCCCCAGAGTGCTCCAGTTAGCCTCCTCGAATGTAGGAGAAGGCTAAGTTAGCCTCCTTGACTGAAGGTAGGTGTGGGTATGAATAGATGATGTCAATTAATGCTCCACTAATGTCAATTAATGTCAATTATACTTATGATAGTGGTTTAACTAGGCCAATTTGACCAAAAAGAGTGTGTATGGTGGTAAATGTCTCCAACACCCCCCCTTAAGCTATACTCAAGAAGAGTTAGAAAACATAGATGCATAAAAATGCTAGGGCCCTAGAAAATAAGGCCATAGATCACCCTGTACAATGCTGAAACTGAAACAATGCTCAAAACAAACTAAGTGAGGAAAAGACGGAAAACCCAGTGGGAAAAACCCCCCTCAAGCTGAACACTGAAAGTAGTCTGAATCACCTGATGAACTCATCCCCAACAGTGAGTGGAGGTAAGTGAACTTCTTTTCTAAAAATATATTGGTGAAAATGTCTGCAATATGCTCATCAGTCGGGCAATATTGCAGAATGATGGTCCTGTCATGCACTAGCTCCCTAATATAGTGCATGTGGATCTCTACATGCTTGGTCCTCTGCCTGGTAACTGGATCCGTGGATATCTTAATAGAAATTTTATTGTCAAAAAAGAGGACAGTGGAAAAAGTACTACCAAGATCAAACTCTAAAATAATTCCTTGCAACCAAATTTCTTGGATGCAAGCATTCACCGCTCCTCGATACTCGGTCTCTGCTGAAGATAGTGCTATGGCAGCCTGCTTTTTGCTTGACCAGAAAATGGGGCCACCACCAAAAATGAATACATATCTATAAGTAGAATTCCAACCAATAGAATCACCCACCCAATCGGAATCTGTGTATCCAACCAGCTCTAGCTCGGAGTCTGCAGCATAGTGAATGCCGTAGGTCCTAGTTCCCTGAATATATTGGAGCATCCTCTTGTCTTCCTTCCAATGAATTTCATGAGGCTGATGCATGTATCTTGATGCATCATTCATGGCATAACAAATATCAGGCCTAGAATGTGTCAAGTACAACAAGCTACCAATCAGCTGTCGATAGATAGTGCAGTCCACGGGAGGTGTGCTTTTTCCTTCTTCAAGGCTGATCCCTGAAAGGAAAGGGAATGGTGCAGGCCTACAATCAGCCATGTTAAACTTGACTAAAAGGTATGAAATTTATTTTTACTGATTAACCATAATCCCATCAGATTTTTGCTCAATTTCGAGCCCCAAAAATTGTTTTAGAAGCCCCAAATCACTCATTTCAAAGGCATTGTGGAGAGCAGTTTCGATGGCTGAAATAGAGGCAACTGTGTTACCTGTGATCAGTAAATCATAAAAATATAAAACAATGATAATTATATGACCATAATACTGCTGTAAATACACATTTGGATCTGATCTACATCTCTGAAAGTTTTGCGAGAGAAGGAAGGCATCCATCTTGGAATACCACTCTCTTGGGGCCTGTTTTAACCCGTATAGTGACTTCTTTAGCTTGCAAAACAAAGATGGATCAGTGATGTATCCCTTAGGATACTTCATGTATATCTCATCATGAATATCTCCATGCATAAATTCTGACTTAACATCCATGTGATGCACTTCCCAATGCTTAGATGCTGAAATTGCCAAAACAAGGCGAATGGAGTCCATTTTCGCAACTAGTGCAAAGGTCTCATGGCAGTCCACTCCTTGGACCTGAGAGAAACATTTTGATACCATAATTGCCTTATATTTACAGTTTATTCCATCAGCAGAAACCTTGTTCTAAAATTCCCACTTGCATTGAACGAATTTCCTTCCCGGAGGAAGAGAAACTAGCTCCCAAGTAGTGTTTTTCTGAAGAGAATTCATCTCTTCATCCATGGAAACTTGCCATATCGGATCCTTCCAATAATGGAAGTAGGATTTTAGATATAAAATAATCATAAAATAGCAATTTTTGGACAGAAAATTATCAGGACAAGAGAGCTCAATACCTGCTCTTTGGAAATCAGACCGGGTTCTCCTTGGATCATCCGGATTTCCAATGTTTTCTCCTACGAAGGAGAGTGTTTGTCGGGTCCATGTAGGAAGATGATTTTGCACTTTAGGTTCTGATTTAGCATATGATAATTTATGCCCACTGATATCAGAAATCAAAGGATCCAAATCAGGGTCATCACCCCCAATTTCATCATCCAAACATTCAGTAGAATAGGAAGAAAATTCAGCAGTTTTCTCCTTCACTAGTTCCACCTCCTGAAGAGGCTCATCAAACTTGACACTTCTCTCGATGATGATATTTTTGGTCTTGATATCCAGCAGCTTGAACCATTTAGATTCATTAGGATACCCAATAAATAGACATTCTATGCTTTTTGGTTGCAAATCCCTTCTTTTATCAAGCGAAATCTGGGCCCATGCAGTGGACCCAAACATCGGTAGGTTTGACACATCCGGCTTGTGTATGAAGTATGCTTTGAAAGGGGTCTTCCATTTCATGGATGAGTGTGGCACCCTGTTCTGAATGTATTCTGCAGCATGCATGGCCTTAGCCCACAAATTTTTATCAAGCTTCTTAGATTCCAACATACAGGTGGTCATCTCCTTAAGAGACCGATTCTTCCTTTCCACTACTCCGTTATGCTGTGGAGTGTAGGGAATTGAATGTTGGACCTGAATAAAAATTTGGGAGAATATGTACAGCAACTAATTACTGAAATACTCCCCTCCATTATCATATCTCAAGATCTTGATCTTAAGCCCAGAGGCATTTTCAATCAAGGCCTTCATTTCAGAAAAATTTTCACATACTTCTGATTTCTTTTTGAGAAAGAAAATCCATGTATACCTTGAAAAATCATCAATAAAAGTAAGAAGATACCTTGATCCATTCATGGATGTGATAGGCATCAGACGGCTGATATTAGGATGTATCAGCCCCAATATGCATGTAGCTTGGTTTGCCTTCCCCCGATCTAACTTGTGCTCAGGGTGTTTTCCAATCACACAGCCCTTGCAAATTCCCGTGGTTGCCTTGATGACCAGGAGGCATTCAACCATGGAGTTTTTCTATAATTGCTGCAAATATTTGAAATTAAGATGGCCAAACCTCTTATTCCACATCCTACTAACCTCATTCCCATGAGTTAGCAGAGTGGTGGGCTTTGCATCTGCAACAAAGTGAGAGAACTCATAGGCTTTTGCATGATGATTTGCAAGGCCTTTAGCAATGAGTTTCCTGGATGCAATTTATGTTATCTCAACATCATTTGGGCTGAAATAAACTCTCTTAGGCACTCCATTATGTGTCATCTGATAGACACTAAGGATATTTGATGCCAGAGACAGTACATACAATACATTTGAAAAGAAACCAATTTCAAGATCAACCGTACCTTGTCCTTCTGAAATGATGGTGGAGTCATCTCCCATGTGGATGGGGATGGATTTTCCAGTCTCCAAGGATGAAAAGGAGTATTTTTCAGCCATCATGTGGTTCAAATATCCTGAATCAATCAATATTTCTTTGGACATCGAAGTGCTTTCCATGAGGGCATGGCATTTTTCATGTTGTGGTTCTTGATCATGCTGATCTCTCCTCCGAAATTTTTCTGAAACATTGATGTGATTCCTCTCAAGGAGAGATGTAGCTTCATCAAGATTCTTCTTCATACAGGCATGTTCAGGGTGGAAGCCCTTTCCACAATAAGAACACTTGACTTTTTCCTTGCCATGGTGCCCTTTTCCTTTGTTCTTCCTTGAGCCAAAAGACTCATCATGCTACTGATTTTCAACTCTAGGTTTAGGAGCATCAAATTTAGTTTTTGGGTTCTTCTGTTGCTTTCCTTTACCCTTCAGATATTTGGGCCCCGAGACATGAAGGGATTAATCACGGGAATATCTGATGATCCCCATCTAGACAAGGATGTCATGTTCACATGTTAGGGACTCAATGAAGGCATTGAGTGTAGGCATCTTCCATCCAGGGGTTGTGAGCTTCCCATCATGGAATGTAGAAACAAAAACTGAATAATCAGCCCCAAGTTTGGAGAGTATGGTGAGGATGAGCTGATCATCCTCCTTCTGCACTTTGCATTGCTTCAAGAGTAAAACAATATGCTTGAACTTTGTGAAGAAATCATTCAGAGTCTCAAAGTTGGAGGGTTGGAGAGACATGAGTTCATTTTCGAGCTGGTAAACCCTTAAGTCATCATGCTTTCTATATAGAGTCTCCAATTTGTCCCATATGTGTTTCAGAGTCTTCAATCCCGTAAGATGGAAGATAAGGTCTTGAAAAATAGAGAGGCACAAGAAAACGAAGGCTTCATCCTTCTTATTCAAGAATCTTGATTTTTCTGTGGTGGATCCAGGCTCAACTTCAGTGTCCATGGTGACTCTAAAAAGTCCTCTGGAGTGCAGCTGAATCTCCATATCACCTTTCCATGAGTGGAAATTGTATGGAGTTAAGAGATCTACTGAGGAGGCCATCTGGATGTGCTGGAGCGAATGCTTCACCTGTAGAAACCTAAAAATCAAAATAGAAAGGGCAATGTAAGGTCGGACAACCTGCACATTTTAGGCTTTCATCACACCCAACATAGTCAATCAAGCAAGCTTGATCAACAGGTTCTTTACTTGGGCTATTAAGTGGTAAGCCTTGGCTTCTGGTGCAGTGCTGGATTTTGAGCTATTGCTCAAATTTCATGTAGAAATCTATCAAAAAGCTTGTTTTTGAGAGATAGAGCTTCGTCCTACTGTAAGCTCTGATACCATATTAATCTTGTCTATTGATCTAGGAACAAAGAATCAATCTCATCAAGAATTAATCAACAAATAACTCATGAAATGGTGTAATCGGTCTACAGGAATAGTAGCCACTCTGTATTCACATAAAGAATGAATGATTACAATTACAATGACATGCTACAAGCATGAATGAAGAGACAATTCGAATTCTTTAGGAGGTAATTCAAATTGAATGAGTGAGTCTAGCTTAACTAACTGTAATCCATGGTTCACACTCAGTTAACCACTGACCAAAACCCTAATTGATTCAACTAACCCTAACTGAATTTAGAGTGCAATAAATGACCAAGTCTCAACTGAAAGATATCAGACACATGTCACAGCTCACCAACCATCAAGAGGTAGCACTACACTGACTCTAGTGAACCCCGATGAGGTTAACTGAAGTTGAACTGCACATCAGAAGTTGGTGTAGGTGCCCCTGTTGACTCCAGTTCATTAAATAATATATTTAATGAGAGGAGGCACCTTAACTGACTTGTTTAACTGATTGTAACCACCAGTTAGCAATTAGGTGCATTAATATCACTCAAATCACCCACGGAGTGCTCCAGTTAGCCTCCCCAAATGTAGGAGAAGGATAAGTTAGCCTCCTTGATTGAAGGTAGGTGTGGGTGTGACTGGATGATGTCAATTAATGCTCCACTGATGTCAATTAATGTCAATTATACTTAGGATAGTGCTTTAACTAGGCCAATTTGACCAAAAAGAGTGTGTATGGTGGTAAATGTCTCCAACACTCCTTTAAAGCTTAGTGCACAGTGAAGGTTTGGGTATGAGTGTTGGTAAGTTGACCGTGGCATACGCCTTGAAAAAGGGACGATAGATCCACTAACTTTTTTATCCCATGTTCCTTTATAAATTCCATGTAAGACTCGGATAATAATAAAACTTTGGGTAAAGGTAAGTCTTTGGTAGTTGATGTAATGGTAAGGGAAGACAAAGACTTAACTTTGAGTTGAAAATCAACTTAAAATTAGCAAAGACCCAAACTTTATAATAATCGTTTATCTCACTTGAATCCACATGATCATAAATATATTATGAGTGGGTATGAGTATAAAATAATAATCTATATTATTTTTAACAATAATCATTAAATAACAGTTTTATTGAA
>LPNX010909096.1:104978-120223 GCA_001517045.1 Pseudotsuga menziesii
GCAGCCATACAAGGAAAAAAACAGCATGTACATCAATATGTAATTTGAAAAAAAAATGAATTAGAGTGGTTGATTAATATGATTTCCTACTTATCTTCTAAACCATATGCTAAATCGATTTCCCTTTGTGTAATATTGATATCTCCATTGCGATGTGCTGCTTTAACCAATGAAGCCACACCTTCCCATGATATTCCATGACCCGATTGTTCCCATAATTCAATCCATACCTTCATCCAATCAATATTGTTTTCAATGTATAAATTAATTGCATCCCACTCTCGACCAACTGCTTGATGACAATAAAAATTAAAATTCAAGAAAAATGTAAATTATCTTAACAAAGTATATTCTCTTAATTGATGCAATAGATTGAATATGAAAATAGAATATGTATGATATATATACATAAAATTCAGCAGTCAAATGTATCATATTAAATAACATCCACTACCTAATAATTACCTTTCACCTTCCTTGATCTATTTTTCCCCTTCTGGTACTCCCCTTCAAAAAATTATTGGAGACTGGATCACAAATGCGACGTAAATTGAGATTTGACGCTAAATTAGGAATATATTCACTAGCATACAACATGTTTTGGTATACCATATATCCCTCCATCATAGAACCCTCAACACGTGCTCATTTTCTAACCAAACCCTTCATAAATTTCAAGTGTCTCTCAACCATCCACATGGACCTTGAGTGCATAGGTCCACACAATTCAATCTCCTCAACTTGGTGTATGAGGTAGTGTTCTTGTGCATTGAAAAATGCCGAAGGTAGATGCTTCTGCATTTCACACACGAGACGAGGAAATTCTCTCCTCCAATACTTTATATCTTCTTTATGGATTTCTTTATATGACAACCATATACAAGTGACGCAAACCAATAACGATATTTAACAAAAAAAACATTAAATTACATAACATGAATTAGTGCACAAAAAAAAATATAAATTATACGTTGAATTAAAGAAACACTAAGCACATGCAAATAATCGCTAGTTAACTCATGTATTTACCAAGATTATATATAACTTGTGACATTGTTGTCAAAGTTTTCTGGGAGAGAGAGAGGTAGAACATACTGTAACAATATACAAACTACATCATTTTTTAAACAAAGAGTAGACAAACAAAATAACAACAATATGCACTAGAATTAAAAAAAAAATGTATGGATATAACCATAATAATTACCTTCATGAAGACGTGTTAATCATGCATTTTCACCCCAGTAAAATCACCTTTATTTGTTATGATATTCTTCAAGTTCGCACAAAATCCAAAGGGAAATTTAATTTTCCGCATGACTAATTTTACAACATTACTTTGTTGTTGCGTTAACATCCATGGAATTGAGTTTATATTAATTTGGTCTTCATTTCTATGAAATTGAATGGGGTATTTCATTGCATGATTTCCTTCTTGAATGTCTTTGCAAAATTTCATAATTTTTTCTTTGTCCCTCCTTAGCTCCAATAGTCACCATAATTTTTTAGTCACATTCTTTTCGATATGCATTGTATCAAACCGATGATCAATTTGTAGGTGCTCATAGTAGGGAAACCTGTTGAATTGTTTAGGATAACTATTCATTCCTCTTGGAAGCCCATTAATTCCTTCATGATCACAACGGACATCATGAATCACAGTCCATAAAGAAATTACAAAAATCAATTATGGCCACTACAGTAAACAACACACAATAAAAAAAATACATAAAGATTGATATATGTCGATGATCCATATGTACCAGCTTGGTGATTTCTATTATATTGCAACTTCCAACAGTGAGGTGTCATTCTCTATAGTTTTAATGTAGTCTCTTGCTTCCCATTGAAAATATTTTTTCAGTTGTTCTATACCTGTGATTCTTAGAGAGGAAGTGACTATACTCATCAAAAAGCTCCTTTCTTAAGTTTTTTGAGCGACGAGATTTGATCTTAGGACCAAAAACTAGACATACAAATTTTCCCTTTGTCTGAAGACCTACATATAGATATGGAATATCTATGCCAATTATAATTATATATAAACTATATTAACTAGTTCATAAAATTAAATGCAATTAAAGTGGAACTTAAAAATACAAACCACAAAAATGGGTTAACCCTGGGGCATCGTGTATTGTCCATACAAGCATTGCATGGAATTGAAATTTCCTTTGTCGTATTGGTCTAGATACATCATACATACTAATGCCATTCCATAACTTCAATAGATCCTCTATAAGAGGTTCGATATATACATTCATATATGTAACTTGTAACTTACCTAATTGATTTGAATTACATATAAAATATATAATTATGAGAACCATTAAGATATATAAACCATGCACAAGAGTAAAATAATATGTGTGTGTGTGTGTGTGTGTGTGTGTGTGTGTGTGTGACATTAGGAAACAAAATAAGACAAATGAGATGCCACAAATACAGTAAAAATAAAACAATTGTAGCCACAATATACCTGGGATAATCATCGACAACATTATGTGCTCCCTCTTTATTGAAAACCATGGAGGAATGTTATTGTTTATAAAAAAATTAGGCCACACCGTGTAAATGGATCTCATCTGTGCAAATGGATTAACACCATATGTTGCCAAATAAATCCTAAGATTACAGGGTTCTTCTTTAAAGTGAGGCCACTTTTCCTCCATATATATAAATGCAGAACCATCTGTAGGCATTCGAATAACATCATCTTGATTTTTGTTCCTTGCATGGTAATCCATAAATTGCACTATGTTTTTGCACCTGAACAATCGTTGCAAATGTGGAATGATGGGAATATAATGAAGAACCTTATGAGACACATTTTTTGTTACTTGATTTGTTCGATATCTACTTATATGACATTCCAGACATTCTGTTGCAAATTCATGTTGATTATAATATATAACATGGTCATCAGGGAATGCATGAATTGCTTCATAATGCATTCCAATCTCTTTCATGATGGAAAATAAATATCGATATGTGTGAGGTAAAATATTTGATGGTGGTGACAAAGATTCAGCTATCAAGCTACATCAAATAAAAATAAAAATAGAGTTAATATAATATATAAATAAAATGAACGAAACACATTTCATTCGTATTAATTTGAATTATGAATTACCAATACAATTATTAGAGTAACAAATATAATCTTTATCATGATCATATATATATGATGGATTATTTTACATACCTCAACATCTATGTGATTGATGTGTTTGAAAGACCATTCATAACCTTCAAGTTCATTATCAACAATATAACATAGAAAAGATTTGTTTTGGAGCCTTCATAAAGGGGTTCATATTCCTTCTCAAGAAGAGGTATATCATGAACATCATCAAATTCATCAATATTTCCATGATCATCGTCATTATCATCATCCATTCTAACATTAAATGAATCATGGATCAATGTATTTGTACTATCATCTTCAACTACGTTATCAGTATGATCATATTCTTCAATAGGATCATTAACTTGTTCTCCATAGAGCATAGCTCCATGTTCCTTCAATACTTGTTCTGAAAGAACTTCCTTTGGACGATATGTCGTAGGATTTTATAATTACATGCATACATCAATAGATATAAGTTAATATAGGAAATATTAAAATAATACATACATTTACCAAAGAAAAAAATACAAAAAACTTTATAATGCTAAACTTACAAATGGACGATATTCATTCCCCCCCTCAGTGTGTCCATGTTCCCTACAATGTTTTATGGCTTTTGTGATCAATATTATTCTCCTCTTAAAGCCCCTGCATTGACTACGTGGACAATAACAATTCTCATCACCCCTTCTTTTCGTTGCATCGCATAGTCTAGCAAGCAATTGTCGATTTTGTTTGTTTGGATAAGGAATATTGCTATTTGACATTTTGTCACAAAAATATTGAATGAAGACTATCAAGAATCTTAAAAAGTCAAGGTCCACGCATCACTATTTCTGCAAATGGTAGTTTGTCGAAGAATAAAATAAGTTACGCAAACCACATGTTGAAGAATAAAATGATGTCTGCAAACAGTCCGTCAAGAAATAAACTAATTCCGCAAACCATCCGTCGAAGAATAATACAATTCCTCAAACCATTCGTCGAAAAATAAAATAATTTATGCAAAAAAAATTTCGCTTCTATATAAAACATGTCAAAATGTTTCTGTAATTTATATATTTTCAAACTCAACCGTCGTCGAATATCCAATGATATTAACCTAGTTACCATTGAAAAAATTAAACCAAATTCGTCGAATTCTCGACGATATTAACCTATTTAATGTTGCAAAAAAGTAAGTCAAATTCGTCAGAAATCCGACCACTAAGTGTCGCAAATTCGACGACTGTACCATCGAAACACTGACGAAACGGGTGTCAGAAATCCGACACCAAATTCTATCATTAAAATTAAAATTAAGCAGAATTCATAATTTCAAATTCAAATCTGACAAAATAGTACTTTTTGTTGGATGTCATGAGATTTTGGGTTCAAATATTGTTGTCCTCCATGAATCAATGGCAAAAAAATTCAATCACATCAGTCGTCAGGGGAACAAGGTGGCAGATCAGATGGCAAGCTAGAGTATGGATAACCACCAAGGTGTCAAGGCTAGGAATCCATGGGAGGTGAAGGATGCAACAATATGCACCAGGTGTGCAAACTTTGTATCCAAGGACATGCAAGGAAATCATGCTCAAAACCCATTAATCTAACAGGTGGGCCCATAACCCTCGTAAGGGAACATGGATGAGACGGAAGGCATCGGGTGGCCATGTGACAAACATTGGGGTTTTAATTTTGCACTCTGCCAACTTCTTTTAACTATCTTTTAATCAGAGAGGAAAAATGAATGCGCAGGGTGGTAAGACGAGAGCCTTGTTATGGAAATATGATCAGCGTACCAAGGATGGTACCTAGGCCATCATGGGTTGCAGGAAGGGAATGATGTCAGGGAGTGGGAAATTACTATTTAGGGATATTTGGATATTAGATATTTCCCATGAGGAGTTTGTGGTGGATATTGTTTCCATTCCTGGTTTTTTAAGAATCGGTATGAGTTGTAACGTTGTGAATTATCTGAGAGGTCAAAGGAGGATGAGCTCAACCAGTCGTAAGGGTAATGGTAAACGAATGGAAAAATAGCTGGAGGAAATGGGTCTGGGAACCCGAGTTCAAACCAAGGCATTATGTAAATCCTGGATTTTCTAACTAGTTATTCCTGGGGAAATCCAACAGCAGGTGAATGAGTCTGAGAAGAATCTATGGGAAGAATTTGATAATGATATCCTGTAGGAGGAGCGCAGTAAGATGGAAGACTGGATTCTTGATCGAGGCCACTCTATGGGTCGAGCAAGTCAGTACAAAAAAACTTTGGCACTGTTCTACATCATGAAGAACCTCATTGGTCGGGCTACCTAGGATAAGGATGCAGAAGAAGTCAAGCTGGGGTAGCTGGAGAAATGGAGGGTTGATGTCGATTCCAACCTCAAGCAGCTTATGTTCAAAGTGGACCTCCTCCTTAAGAGGTTTGGTGTGTTGATCCCACCAGCAACCCCGGTGCACCAGAGCGATCATCCAACGGGAGAGGATCCCCACACGGTTGGAAGGAAGGATCGCTCCTATGTCCTGCTCTAGCGATGGTTGTTGTGCAGATTTCTAGTTCAATGCTTTCGACAAATGTCATCTTGGTGGATTTTCCTTTTCTAGGTGTTTAGTTTATGCTTATAGTAAATGGTATTTTTGTGCTTAGTTTGCAGACAGGCCTATTGTCAGTTGGATAGGGGTATTAGAAGGGGGATTGATATCTTCTCTGTATGTACAGCTGTAAGGCAGTTTCTGTTGGGGTTATTTTTGGAAAGTCTATGGGGATACTTTTGGGTTGGGACAATCCTGTAAATATTCTCATTAATAGGTTGACTAAAGTGTTATGGTTGGATGACAAAAAGAGCCATGTTTTGTAACTTTTCTTCATCTTTAATGCAATGATCTCACTCTTACTTACAAAAAAAATGATATGGGCATAGTGGTATAAGCCCTTGGAATGATAATTATTATGCACATATGATAGAATTGCACATAAGAGATGAATAAGCACCAAACATAGATGAAAAGGAACCAAACATAGATGAAGAAGCAACAATCTTAGATGAAGGATTTGAAGTTGATAGAATGTTGAATAAGTTTTTAAATGATGATTGAAACAAGTTGATGGAGGATTCTGTAAAACATGTGTATGGAACTTTCAAGTTAAATCATTTGACATCAATTTTTCAAATTCATAACTTGCAACCAGTGCATGGTTGGACAAATGAGAGTGTAGATGAGTTATTGGCATTGTTAAATTGGTTGTTACCAACTGACTCCACATTTCCAACAAAATGAAATCAATGTAAAATGAAAATCACTAAGATAGGCTTAGGGTATGAAAACATCCACACATGTGTGGATGGTAGTGTATTATTTTGTAAAAATATAGCAAGTGGGACTAAATGTATGAATTGTCAAGACAAGAGGTATATGAAACAGTTGAAATCAACTTTGGTTCCTAGAAAGGTTTTTCACCACTGTACACTAATCCCATGATTAATCTAAATGTATAGGTGTTGAGACATTGTTGAAATTATGCAATGGCATGCCCAAAATAAGAGAAGTGGTGGAAAACAACTATATGTGCCTAATTCTAAAATGTGGATGGAATTTTAAAACAAATGACCTAGTTTTTTCCAAGGTCCTCGTAATATAAAGTTGGGTTTGGATCGAGATGGGGTGAACCCATTCTTAGAAAAGAAAAGTGTGATTTTAGATACAATTGATGTTTATTTAGATCCATTATATGGTTATCTAATATAATTGTGGAATGGAATTGAAGAAATTCAATTTTTAAGGGATGGTGATTCAATCAAATTCACTTTAAGGGCTTCTATATTGTTTATGATTCATGATCTTCCTACATGTGGAACATAGATTGATCTCGGTATTCATGGATACCATGGGTGTCCTTCTAGCAACTTTAAGGATTTTGTGAGGAAATCAATAATTTCCATAAGTGTATTCATTGTGGACATCATGCGTAACTTAAAATGCATCATCCATATCATTGAAAAAAAACAGTTTCAATGGTTAGGAAGAGAATTGAAAAACACAATTGCCAATAACGAGTGAATACATTATTGAGAATGGACAAAAAATAATGTTGTTTACTAAAAGAGGTAGGATTTGAGGTAGTAGACATGATCCATGCAATGAAAGCAGTATTGTAAAAACACTTGTACACATACTATAGGTTGACATAATTTAAGGATATAGCCATAGGCATATTGTTGACTTTATGCATATTGAGAAAATAACTTATTCTGTTATATAAACTATTTGGTTTTTCTGATATTGTTTCATCGTGCCAAGACTTTAAACAACTAAATATTCGGTGAAATATTTGGGTTAAAAAATATGATGATGAAAAATGTAGAAAACCTAGTGCTCCTTATGTTTGGACAAAGGAAAAACGTGCACAATTATTAAGTTGATGTCTCAGACTTTCTTTCCCACTAGATATGTAAGCATAATATTAGAATCCAAACTAACATTAATAGCTTAAGAGGCCTCAATACCCATGACTATCATTTCCTAATCAAGAGTATTTTACCTATTGTGGTCAATAGATCAAGTTTGGCAAAGGGAACAAGATTGGTAATTATAAGGTTGGGATTATTATTAAAGTCGGTGAGTTTACATGTATTAAATCCTTTAAACTTTGATAGTTTGAGAGAAGAGGTTGTTGAAGTCGTGTTTATTGGAACGAGAATTTACACCAACAATATTTAACACTTCTATGCATCTTTTGATACATCTAGAATGTGAACTAGAGAATTGTGACCTAGTAGAACAAGATGGATGTATCCTATAGAACGAGATATGAAGATTTTGAAAATAAATGTTAGATATAGGGAAAAGTTGGAAGGAGGCATGTATGAGGGATATTCAATGCAAGAGGCCATGTCATTTTTCACATAATATATGAAGGATTTTAAAATGGCAATCGACATGTATGGGATGATGATGAAGATGAGAGTGTTGCAGGTGAATTATTAGAAGGAAATGGATATCACTTCAAGATATCATATGAATAAATAGGTGTGATACATGCCTATGTTCATCAAAACACTGATTGATTTGATAAGTGGCACAATTGAAAATATTCTTTACATGATAATTTATTTATTGAATTACATTTACATATTTACATTATTATTCTTACTATCTTTTAATATGAAGAAGAGAATCAAACATGGATGTGATGTCGGCCTCAAAAGTGCAAACAACATAATTTGATTGGAGATGATTATTTTCCAAAGTTTGAAGAATGGAGTATGGATGCAATAAGTGATGGAAAAGAAGAAGGTCGAGATATAGAAATGGAGGAAATTGATCTCTAACAATCTCCACATTTATGGGCTTGTTCTGAATAATTTTTGGTAGAGTACAAAAGGAAAGAATGCCATAAATAGTGTGAAGGATACATATGCTTTTGGTCAAGGGGGGTTGCACATAAAAAAACAAATTTAGAGTAAAAGTATGGCTTTTTGGTTGAATTTTCATTGTGCTATTTATTTTTATTTGTTTATTGAATGGATTGTATGTCGAAACTTGACATTGAATTTTGGGTGGAAAATATTAATAGAGAACTGGGCGCAGAAAACATTCTTAAATATATGGCAGCATTAGACTCTAGAAAAGAGAGTAATATCAAGTTGAAATCTAAATAATCAGACCTGTCACTTCCATCTGTTGAAGTTCAAAGAATAACAATAAGAACAATTTCAAATGTTCACAACCTGAAACATGATTACCGACATGAAATGAACTGCATATGCGGGTTGATAGAAAAATTCCATAGTTGGTTGCCTCCATTAAACCTATTGTTTCTGCATGGAATGAGAATGAATCCACTGATTCATATGAGGTAAGATTCTTAAAGTCTATCTACTTATAGTCCTTGGCACCATATTTCAGTCCCTTTGAATTCTTTTGTATATGCTAGTAATATTTGCATTCCATGCTCGAATCCCTTGTGGATAATAATAGAAATTTGATTATATAATGAATTTAAGGTGGAGGCTTATTGATGATTCAATGATATGTTGGACATAATCTTAAGTTGGTTGATTACCAAACATCCACCACATGTTATGATAATATCTTCATGTACGTTGTTTTTTGCATCTTTGTATATGTTCTTAACAATCTTGTTTTGATGTATGGGTCATATTTAATGGACTCTTGTTGGATGGGATTTAATTTATGTGCCTCGACCAATATGCCTTTATTTCTATCACAAAACATGAAGCAGAGCACACTTTAAACCCATATTTGTTTTTTAACTCCAATGAGAAAAATAAAAACACTTGGAAGAAACTTATTGTTTTTATCCTTTCCATGTAACAAATTTAGTATTGATACCCTATCTTCACTCTCCTTTCACATATTTTGATTGTTATGAGCCTCTTATAGAAAGGATGAATACATATATTAACAGAACCTAGATTTGAGTACATGGAATATTTTTACTATTCTAAATTAATGGGTGTACAAAATACTTATTCATATCTAAGTTCCAAGTGTCAATTTCCAATTTGATGTCTACTTTCAGGTAATTTTTCCAAATTCTAAGTTTTCCTTAACTTAATTTCAATGTTCTCTAAGTTCCAATTAAAATTTTTCCAATTTTATTTTTATTTTTTTAGGTCTCTGAGTTTCCTTATTTTTTTAGGTCTTTGACTTTAAAAACAATTGTATTATGAGTTTATGCTTGTTGATATTTTCCCATTTATCATGAGTTGATGTCCATTCTCAATAATTCCACTAATATGTGAACTACATTTGTAAGTAGATATCCATTCTCATGCAGGTATAAGACACTAAGTTTCTTGTTATAAACTGCATAAGCACTAGGTTCTTTACATGATACACAAGCTAAGGCTATGTTCCTTGTTGCTTAAACCACGCTAAGTTTGTAGCTGAAACCAACAGGCTAAGGCTATTATGAAGTGTCATTGTATTGCAAGCATCTGAATGCTACAAGATTTAAATATCTTGCTGAAATTGTTTTTTTTTCTTGAGTCCTCTAAGAAAGATCTCAAGAAACTCTTTGTTAGATTGATTTTATCCAATCTCATTTCACTTACACATAATCTTATCCATTCCAATTTTGCACATGACAATTTTTTCCCCTTTATTAAACTCGAATGTGTCAAGGTCTTCCCTAAATTGCATGTAGTGTGAATTAGTTCTCTAATGTTTGATGTCAAATGTTTGAATTTCTAGGAATCCAGTTGCTAGAACCTAATACTTGGTGTCTTCCTATTCACATGAGAATAAGACCAAGAGTCGCTCGGGATCCTAAAATACCACTTGGGAAGTTGAACCCAAGGGTCATATTATTGTATTTATTGTACATTGATTAAGGGTCATCTTATTGTAATTATTGTACATTGATGATCGAGTCCTAAAATTACCAATTGTTCCAAAGCGAAGCCAATTCTTCCTAAAAACACAATGCAAATGCACACATACTTTACTGGTTATGCATTCACACTAGAAGTGTGTTATTACATTACATCTAATTATAAGGTCAACACCAATGCAGGCTAGTTGTAGCCTATAATCACCAGGGACGTTCCCATGCCATAGACTCGTTGACAAGACTCAAAGTAAATGAATGAAACAATTAGTATTCAATTCTCTAAATCCCATAGTAGAAAAATATCTTCTTTTAAACAAATTGCAATTAGCTTAGACAAAATAACATCATAGTGAAATGTTATGTATGAGAATCAATAAATGTGCTTGAATAATACTAAGACAAATTTGAGCCACCATCTCCTCCAAAAGAAGTTGTGTATGCATATAAACCACTAGAACAATGTAATGTTTGGAAAAATCAATTGTATTATATATTTGGATAGTTTGCATTGTAACATTGTCAACATGTCTAAATAAATGCAACAAGTTGGGCTAAGGCTGCCTATATATTGCTCCTATCCATCATTCCACTAAGAAAATAAATGGAGGAACAACTAGAATCTACCTTAGAAAAGTTTTCTAGTAACCAAGAACTTGAAAATATTGTGAAGGAATCATTAGTAAATTGATGCCACCAGCATTCATAATTACTAAAATTCCATATGCTTAAATCATAAGACAAATTGAATATCCTCTTAACATGAACTAAATAAATAAATTCATGAAACAGATTTGTAGCATATGCTTCCCTTGTTAAGCACATAAAATTTCTTGCAAATTTTACAACTATGAAGTTGCACATTCTCATGGGCTGGCATAATTCAATCATCATATTCTTGTACAATATCCAATTAATCCCATAGTCAAAACAATATCATTGACTTTCAAAATTAAAGCTAAGACATTGTAGCCAACACATCCTACACCCTAGATGTCATATATTCGGAATCAACATGTATCACCACTTTTAAATTCATTACCAAAAAATTTCAAGTAGAGTATAAGAGTATAAGGTAATGAGTTTTTTTACCTATAAACCATATTGCTATGCATGATATTTCTTATCCCCTTCAAGCAGTTCTACTTCAACGTATTTATCAAATGAAGCAAAGACATGTCATAAACCTTTGACATCAATATGAAAATCTGAAATATATATTTGACATTGGACAAAATTAATCAAGCAATAAGAAAATGTACCCAAAACAACATACCATGAATTATTAAATAATCCCATATTGAAGAAAAATACCATAAAATGACTCTTTCCTTGATGACTTGTAATCTACATTTATACATTGGATGTAATTGATATGATGGCCCTCAAATATCTATTGTATTTTTCCCTCGACAACTGCCTCATGAAAGATTACAACCAACAAAATAACTTAGTTATGTTACAAGCATTTCCTACCAAAATCTAATTGATCGCCGTAAGTCTGAAATAAAAAATTATTGCTTACATCAAATTTTACAAAGAGACAATTTAGCATCTCTCTTTTTGTAAATATCATTATGCATTTGGTACCAGATCCTGGACCCCATAATGTTATAGGTGGTGGTGGAGATGGAACTGTCAATATTTTTCCTTGTGTCTAAGATTCCCATCTTAGTTTACAATCATAAATCCTCCTCAACAAAAAAACCATCAAAATGATCAAGAATAATAGTAGAAGCTTAGTAAATCCTTGGGAGAAAAGATGAAAAGTGATTTCTATCATAACGAAGGTAAATAGCAATTGACATCTTAAAATAATATCAATTGCAAGAAAACACTAATATTGAAAATAACATATCATGTTTATAAAGTCAGAGCCAATTCGTTTGATAAAAGCATCTCATGCAATGAAAAGAGCTAGTTAGTTGGAGAGTACTGCTTTAGATCAATACAAGAGTTATTTTATTGTGATCCATGTCGAAAACCACTTTCATATTGAGCTATTGAACCTTCACTAACTTGAATATACTACAACTACAATGCCATCAAAACCAATTAGTTACCAACTTTAAGAACACATTACAACTAAATAGCACCATCAAAACCATTAGTTATGCAATAAAAGTTTGATGTTTAAAGAACATTAATATATATATTCTCCTTTTTGAATGGAAACTAAAATTACAACTTTGCATACAAGATTCTAGGGAAACCTAAAGGGTACTAAAAATACAAATCAACAAATAGAATTTATGTACACATCACTCATCGTAATTTGGCAAGGTTTATAAAATCTACATCCATTGAAAAGAAAAATAGTGGTCTTGAGATGAGATAGATTAGAAGGCATGCTAGAAGAAAAAGTGGCATAATATGTAAAATATAAAACTGCAAGATAACTAAATGGGTTAGATGACCCAAGTATTTCCAAATGAAAGACGAAGAAAAACAATTCAAGTTTCTTTAACTCAGTTATCATCCCAAGAGTCTAGGAATGTTTTTTAAATTAGAAAGCCATCCCAGGTTATTGAATATATGCTTGAGTTTAATTTATTGTTAGAAGACAATCTAGTCACAAATGATAGCACAAGTGGCCCCTTTGGAAATATGTTTTGTTGGATTAGAGGAGATGGAGAAAGTTATTAAAGAATGTTAATTTAATAACTTGACAGTAAGAAAGACTTGGCATATATATAAAGTGAGTTGATGGACCTATATGCTTGTCTGAAAAGGATGCATCCAAATGCACAATATTGGAACTTTTCAAATTCAAAAGATGAGGGTACCATGGATATGAAGGGATCATCAATGGAAGATGTTGTAACTTTCATTAGCAATGACAAAGTGGCATGCCATACTATGATCATTCCTAAATGATGCAACCCCCCAAAAAAGGTGAAGGTTAGTCTTTCATTGGAATATTCAAATTTGCAGACGATTTTTTTATCATTTATTTGTAATTCGACCAATTTCAATGCAATTTTAGGAATTAAATTAAAAATCTTAAAACAAAATCAAAATTGGCCTTTCATACATTCTTTTTAGAAAGCATGTTCTAACTAAATATTTTGTTCTACATGTTCTTCTACAATGATAAGGTTCCAACAAGTTATTTTACAATAAAAATCTAAGATTAACAACAAACTATAGAAATATTACAAGAAAACAATATTACAGAATGGGTCGGATAATAAATATATGAAAAATACAAATAATTTTTTATTATTGGGGACTAAACCAAACCTGTCTCCAGTGAGACTAAACATTTTATTTCCAATTGAAAATGAAATGATTGGCATGCTCTATATTTGATCTTAGTCAACAATAGATTATCCATTTGGGCTTGGCAATCGTCAAGGAGTTAAACATTGCATTCACACGTGTTAGATGAATTCCTTTGACAAACTAACTTGTTACACAAAATTGGGGCATTAGAATAATTATAGGGTTAATCAATGTTGCAAGTGAAATCACCATTCAAATCATTCTTGCAATACCTATCACTTGCATTTCGATATTTTTCCTTCAAAATCATAACCGATTAGAAACATATAGAAGCTACGAGACTTAACCTCTATGTGCAAATGTCGATTCATGTAGAAGGATGAATGTTTATGAGTAGAGGGCTACATTCAAAGAAAACATAGACATGTAGTAAAGTGATAGCTAGTTAAACTTCACATAAATATAGAATCTTAAGAATTGATATTAAAATCATTTTTGTTAAAAAAGCATAATATCCCTATAATATTAAAAAATCATCAAAATGAACACTGAACTCTTATTACCTCTCAAATATGTCATAATATGCTCTTTCATGAATTTGTGAACAATAAAAAAAGTTGAGAAAAAATCAATGGCAAGTAAAGATATATTGCCACCAACTGATAAAAGCCAATGCATTTGTGATTCAACACATGTAGTCAATGAAAAAAAAACTTGCGATGATGTTTAGCTTCATGTAGCACTAGGTATACAAGAAATTATTGATAAACCCGAGAAAAAATACAGATCAAGTTTAAAGTTGCTTTATTCAAAATTAAAGGACATGTTTGAAGGTACATCTACAATTTTTAATGGGCTACCTATTGCTACAAGACATTATATAACCTAATGAGAACTCTAAATAGTTCTTGTTTTTATATAGGTTCCATTTAGTGGTTATTTTTACCTCCAAATCAAAAAATAGTGCTACCAGTAGTAAACCATTTTCTTTCGGGAATAAATCACAATTTTTTTAAAATCCCTCGATTTATTTTTTTAATTACATACAAAGTCTAATTTTAAAAAATAAAACAAATTAATATTTTTTTAAATTTTATATTAATATTTGAAAAAAATAACAATTTTAAAAATTTTAAAACTTCAAATACAAAATTAATATATTAATAAAAAACACTAATTAAAATGAAATAAAAATAAAATAAACTATATATAAACAAAAATATTAAAACAAATTATATAAAATAACATAGTAAATTAAAAAAGAATTATTACAATAAATGTTTTTTTTTTTTAATTTTGTAATTTTTATTTTAAAAAATAAAATTTATTAAGATTTTTTTTGAAAATTCATATAAAAAATATAAAAAAATCAAATAAAAACTAAAAAATCCTTAATTTAAAAATAATATATTAAAAACATAAAATATGAAAATACAATTAAAATTAAAAAAAAAACTGCCTGCCCCACCCCTTCATCCCCTCTACTCCCCCATGCCCCACCCCTTCATCCCCTCTACTCCCCCACACCCCAGCCTCTCCCCCACCACC
>LPNX010909096.1:120387-318595 GCA_001517045.1 Pseudotsuga menziesii
TTTTTTATGTTTTGTTTTTTAATATACTTTTAAATTTTTTGTGTTATGTTATTGTTTATTAAATTTTTTGAATAGTTCTAGTTTTTTTAATTGTTTTAAAGGTTTTTTTTATGATTTAAAAAAAATTAAAATTTTTAATATGTTTTTTTTAAACAAATTGTATCTTTTTTAATAAAAAACTCACTTTCTTAATAAAAAATTCAATTTCTTTTTAATAAAAGTTTAATTTTTTAGTATTTTTTTATTTTATATAAACATTGTAAAAAAAAAATGGGGAGGGAGAAGTGATGACCACAAAGACAAGACACTTTATTTTTCGAGGCCATGGTTTGAAAAATATTGCAATGTTCACACTACTTTTTGATTTAGAGGTTGACTGTAATATTTTTCTTCCAATAATATTGATTGTTAAGTTCGCGCTTTCAAACAAGTTATACTTTTGGCATTTGAAAAAACCAATGTGCATCTAGTAGCATTAGTTTCTATTCAATGGTTTATTTTAAGGCTATTATTAGCAACAATATGAGTTTTGAAGGCAATGGTTGTCTTTTTAACCTTGAAACAAAAAAGAATGCTACTAGTAGCATCACTTTTCAATTTGAAGCTTGATTTTGATGTTTTTGACACAAGAAAATGGATTTTTAGGGCTAGTGTTCTCGTTGTGAGTATATAGTTCTCATCAAGTTGTATAATGTGTTCCACATCTGATGTGGCCAAGGAGCAAGCAATTTTTATTAATGCAAGTGATGAAGAAACACTAGTTAAATATTTGTAGATAGTGTACCTCAAAATGCTTATTGCATATACAAATTTTGATCCAACAAGACCACCCAATCTTAATACTGAATTAGAATATGTATCTGTTGTTGTTAAAAAATCAAGATTGAGTTAAGGTTGATATAGGTATACATAAAGGAAAGTGAAAGAAAGAAAACAAGAAGGTAAGAATCCTTTCTTGGTTGAGGTGTCAAAAGATGGTGTGCCTATTAGGAAACATACTGCAAGGTGGGCTGCCAAATTGGGTACAAGATGTAGGGCTCATTTGAATGTGTGCAAATCAAAATTTTAAGACCAAGATCCAAGAAGTGTGGAAAGTGGTATACATAAAACGAAAAATGATTTTGATACTATTGGTGGGAATATCTCTAGAAAATATTACCCAGCATAATAAGAAATTTGATTAGCAATTTCAAACATACATGTAGAATAAATAATAGGATGGAAAAGCGAGGATTGAATCCATTCTATCTCCCAAATAGTGGGAGGAATTGAAGGAAACTATGTGTTTTGAATCATTTTTGGCAAAGAGTATAAGACAAAAGAATGCAATAAATAGTGTGAAGGATACATATGCTTTTGGTCAAGGCGGGTTGCACGTAAAAAAAACAAATTTAGAGTAAGTGTATGGATTTTTGGTTGAATTTTAGTTGTGCTATTTATTTTGATTTGTTAATTGAACTCGTTGTATGTGTTTCCTAATTGTTAAGAGCATGTGTTTCCTGCTAGGAGGTCACAGGTTCAAATGCGGAGGGGGGTAGGGTATGCACACCTTTGTAGACTTTAGCAGTTAAATCACTACGCAGAGGGGGTCCCTTGTCCCACAAACAAGGGGGTCTCATACACCAAATTGGTGTCTCCCTTGGCGGTGACCTTAAAAATATATTATTATGTTGAAACTTGACATTGGATTTTAGGTGGAAAATATTAATAGAGAACCAGGTGCGAAAGACATTGTTAAATATATGGCAGCATTAGACTCTAGTAAAGAGAGTAATATCAAGTCGAAATCTAAATAATCAAATCTTTCATTGCCATCTGTTGAAGTTCAAAGAATCCCAATAAGAACCAATTCAAATGTTGACAACTTGAAAGATGACCACCAACATGCAATGAATTGCATATATGAGTTGATAGAGACAATTTTGTAGTTGGTCGCCTCCATTAAATATATTGCTTCTACATGGAATGGGAATGAATTCACTGATTAAGATGAGGTAAGATGCTGAAAGTCCATCTACTTATAGTCCTTGGCCCCATATTTCACTCCCTTTGAATTATTTTGTATATGCTTTCAATATTTACATTCCATGCTCGAATCCATCGTGGCTAATAATAAAAATTTGATTATGGAACTGAATTTAGGGTGAATATGATTCAATGATATGTTAGACATATTCTTAGGATGGTTGAATACCAAAAATCCACCATATGTATATTATGTATGCTATTTTTGTTTTTTCATCTTTGTATATGTTCTTAATAGTCGTTTTTTGATGTATGGATCATAGTTAATTGAATCTTGTTGGATGGGATTGCCTTTATGTGTCTCGACTAATATGTCTTTATTGTTATCACAAAACATGAAGTAGAGCACACTTTAAACCCATATTATTTTTTTCACTCCAATGAGAAAACTAAAAACAATTGGAAGAAACTTATTGTTTTGCATCCTTTCCATGTAACAAATTCAGTATTATACCCATCTTCACTCTCCTTTCACATATTTTGATTGTTACGAGCCTCTTATAGGAAGGATGAAGGCATATATTAACATAACCTAGATTTGAGTATATGGAATATTTTTACTAATTTGCTGTATAGAATACTTATTCATATTTTAGTTCCAAGTGTCAATTTTCAATTTGATATTTACCTATAGGTTATTTTTTCCAAATTCTCAGTTTTCCTTAACTTAATTTCAATGTTCTCCAAGTTCCATTTAATATTTTTCCAATCTTTTTTAGATTTTCAGGTCTCCAAGTTTTCTGATTTTTTAGGTCTACTTTTAAAAAAAATGTATTATGAGTTTATGCTTGTTGATTTTTTCCCATTTCTCATAAGTTGATATCTATTTTCAGGAATACCACAAATATGTGAACTATGTTTGTAAGTAGATATCCATTCTCATGCAAGTATAAGACACTAAGTTCCTTGTTATAAACTGCATAAGGACTAGGTTATTTATGAGATACACAAGCTAAGGCTATGTTCCTTGTTGATTAAACCAAGCTAAGGTTGTAGCTGAAGCTAACATGCTAAGGCTATTATGAAGTGCTAGTGTATTGTAAGCATCAATGAATGCTCCAAGATTTAAATATCTTGCTCAATTTTTTTTCTTGAGTCTTCTAAAAAATATATCAAGCAACTTTTTGTCAGTTTGATTTTATCAAATATCATTTCACTTACACATAAGCTTATTCATTCCAATTTTGTACGCAAAAATTTGTTGCCCTTTATTAAACTAGAAAGTTTCAAGGTCTTCCCTAAATTGCATGCAGTATGAATTAGTTCTCCATGTTGGAATTTTTCAAGAATCCAGTTGTTGGAATACACATAAGCTTATTCATTCCAATTTTGTACGCAAAAATTTGTTGCCCTTTATTAAACTAGAAAGTTTCAAGGTCTTCCCTAAATTGCATGCAGTATGAATTAGTTCTCCATGTTGGAATTTTTCAAGAATCCAGTTGTTGGAACCTAATCCTTGGTGTCTTTCTAGTCACATGAGAATAAGACCAAGAGTCACTCGAGATTCTAAAAGACCGCTTGGGAATTTGAAAGCAAGGGTCATCTTATAATGTGCTTAACGCCAATCTCTTTATGTTTTGTGTGCATCTACCTATCTTCCCTATGGGGCACGTAACAGTGGTAACAAAGATCTTATGAGCATGTGGCATGTGCTTAGACCTACCCATTCAATTAACCTTTGCTGTTAATTAGACTTATTTCAAGAGCCAGAGGTCTGAACTCCTCCTCCTCTGTCAACATTCAACCTACAATTATTCTATGCCTAGGGCATCTTTCAGACCCGTGTAGTGTGCAATTTTTCCAACCCTACATTTTACTCAGATTGTAGTGTCTCTCTGTAATGCACCTGCTAAACCCTATTTCTAACTGATTTTGTGTCAATTGGTAGCGAAACTCTAGTTTTTTCCATTTGTTATCGTTGCACATCATTCTATTTGATTGTTTTTGTTTGATGGCCAATATAAGAATGGAGACAACCAGAAGATTGGAATGCAAATGAATCAATTTAGGAAGTCAGTTATGGGGAGTATTTTGAGCATAAGTATTACGAAGCATTGATGCTCGAGTGCATAGAGTGTGTGATTTGCCACATCCCGTCAGGATCTCTTCCACAATCTCTTCCACAATGGATTAATGATTATGGGATGCCATCGGATGTTGGTTCTGGTTGATGCTATACAACTTCTTGAGAAGTGTAAAAAAATTGAATTTGTATACATGCAATATTCTAAGGAAAGCGTTATTGCTTTATGACTGGTCTGCTCATACGAATAAGATGAATCAAAGTTTTTAAATACTGGAGCTGCTATCTCTACACTCATCTATAAAGACGGTTGCGACCTGAAGACTGTGTTAAAGTTGCTGGATGGAGCTGTGTTTAGTGACGACCACTCTACTTATGTATGCTTGAGAGTTGTGAGACTATTGATGCGCCTTATTGAGATCAATTGAATTGATGACTGCTATTGAAGAGTTTGGTGTAAGTAAACACTTCCTGTGGCGTGCCAGCGCTAAAGAATCTAAAGTGAACATTGTTTGTTGCTCATTTGTGAATACCCTTCTTCAACTGCATTGAAAGTTTTGTTTTTGGTCATTTGTGAAGACCCTTCTTCAACTTCCTTGAGAATGTTGGTGTCATTATAATCAAGTTCTAAAAATTCTAATTGTAGTATATCTCTACATAGTATTAATTAGCAGAGATTGATTGTTTTGTTCTAGACTATGGATTGCATTTGAAGGGATATATTGTTGCACTTAAGCAATGGTGGATATAATAGCTGAGGATAACTCTTCCACTTCTTTAGAGTGCAGCATTTGAAATTAGAAGGGTTCTATTATCTCATTGCTTGTGTTATGTAAATGAAATAAATTATATAAGTGTTGAATTCTACCTGGAAATATTTCAATGAAAATAATGAGTTGGTGCTAGGGTGTTGCTCATTATTAATGTATTTTTAAATATATTTGTATACTTAGACCTGCACATTTCTTTCTATTGTAGATTGTTTTGTACACCTTTGCATATATTGCAGATTGCTAGTATTGTAGAGTTTGAAGACTGGAAAATGTTGCAGATATTTTTTTTTGGAGAAAATATGTTAGAATTTTAATGGTTATACAAGATCTTAAATTATTTAGGATCATAAAATCATAACCATATGCAAAAGGATCATTGAAATAAAGACAAGCAAAACCACACAAAAGAACACATAGATTTATCCCGGGAACCCCTCTTGGGGGAGAAAACCTAGTAAAAGTTCCTCGATATAGAATCTGACCAAGTACAATGTAAGAACCCAAAAAAAAGACTAGAAGCTCCCTTTCCGCAGTAGACTGCTTCTTTCTCTATCTCTCTCTCTCTCTCCATCTCTCTCTCTCTCTCTCTCTCTCTCTCTCTCTTGCGCAATTGCTTGAGTGTAAAAAAATGTGTACAAATGAGGGAGGTGCCTCACCTATTTATACTCATCAAGTGAGTGACTCAATTGCCTAACTAGGTTGGTCTAGTTCTCTAATTAGGGTCAACCAACGTAGGAAGACTTAAAGACATATTATAAGTGAGGATTAACATCTCCCAAAGGGAGAATAATAATAATAATAATAATAATATAATAAAAATCACAATATAATATATTTCGAAGTTACATTTCTTTAACTCTCCCTCTTAACAAGGAAGATATTCTACAACATCAACATCAACAACAACAACAAGTGTATAACTGAATGGTGAATCTATATGTCATTGGAAGTTTTGGAACAACGACAACATCATATATCTGGAACATCATCATCAGCATGACCATCAACATGGAACATCATCATCAACGTCAGCATGGAACCTCATGAACGCCATCTGGAGCATCATCTAGAACATCATCATCAGCATGATCATCAACATGGAACATCATCATCAACGTCAGCATGGAACCTCACACTACAACAAATCCTGGAATTAGCATCCCACTTAGTGTCCATTTTCAATGTAATTTTTTTTTACATTGAGTGGTCAAACTAGACGCTAAATGGGATGCGTCATGGACAAAACTTAAAGCATCTCCAAAAATTTCTTTTTTGCTTCCTAAACAACGTCAAGGTTTGCTTCCAGAATAGCGTCCAACTTTGCTTCCTAAACAACGTCGAGGTTTGCTTCCTAAATAACGTCCTACTTTGCTTCCTAGCGAGTGTCTACTTTTGCTTCTTAAATGACACCCCCGTTAGTGCCATATTTTCATCCTTAATAGCACCAAGTTAGCATCCAAATTAGCATCCATTTTTTCTACCACTTTAGCATGCATCCCATTTTGCACCATGTTTTACTTCCAAATATGTGCGAATTTCGCTTCCAAATTTGCACCAATTTTTGCTTCCTTTTTTGCATCATGTTTTGCTACCAAAATGACTCCAAATATTTATTCTATTGTTGCACCATATTTTGCTTCCTATGTAGCGCTATGTTTTGCATCCAAAGTAACGCCTTATTTTGCTACCATATCAATGCCATGTTTGGCTTCATCATTAGCGCCATGTGTTGCATCATTTTTAATGCCTAGTTTCACGTCTCTCATGTTTTGGTCACTAATTTAGTCGTTTTTAGTATTTAACCGATATTATAATATCATTAGGGCATGGAGGAATCAAACCACCAACCTCCTACTTGTAAGGCAGGCACTCTTCCATTGAGCTAGATCCCTTTAAGAATTTAAGAACCTAACTTACAGAGTCCTCTATAATGGTAAAAAGGATCAATGCACAACTTTGAGTATCTAATGGTTGAACAAGGAAACAGAGAAAGAGGCTTTTGTAATACCAAAAAGGACACTCATCAACATCAACAATGTTGCATGTATCAGAACATGACAATGTAATAGTACCAATTTGGTTTCCTAAAATCATGTAGCTTGGGCATTCTGGTTATATCAGGACTTAATAAGCCATGTGATTAGCAATACACATTAGTGCATGCACATGACCAGAGAAAAAAGCAATGTTCCACCAATCTAGCTAGCAGCCAAATTATGACAGCCTGGTTACAAACATGTAATATCTTGCACCTTATTCTAGTAGACAGACAATTCTACTGTTGGTCCTAGCTACATGTGATTACACATGAGATAAGTTATAACTTATGTACCAACATAGTTACCTGCATAAGATCAGTTCTAACAGAGTGGGGCAAAAAAAGTGAAAACAAAGAGGGTTTGCCTTGAAACAGATTTTATATCATTGCAATGAATTGTGAATTTTCGATTCAAGCATTTAAAAGCATGAGAATTGAGAATTAACTGCAGAAATGCATCTGGGAAATAGCATGAGTGCTATAAGGAAACTTAACTCCAATGTCTTTAAAGATCTGTAAGGCGCAGCAGGAATAGACCACTCACTAAATATGTTGGTGGGTGGGGTTTGAAGGTATTATGGAAGGAATTTTCTATGGAAACAACATACACTGAGAATCTACAATATCTTCCTGAACATCAAAAATGGCAAGTACAAAAGAGTAATGTGGCTGAACTACATCGAGTGGATAATGGTACTCATTATGATGAAGGGATCAAAGGGATAAAAAATAAAGTTTAGAGAAAAGACTATTACCATTTCTAAAATACTGACCATTCCAAGAACTCCCTAGGAACGGTTTGTTGGCATCCATTTCTTGTCATTTTCTGGGAACTTTTCTAGGTTGTATCCTTCAAGAGATGGGTCATTCCCATAAAACAAATGCACTAACAATCATTTCATCATGTAGAGTGTATTTTATGCCCTCATTTGGATATAAAGGAAACGAGCGTAAAGTTTAAGAAAAACCAACAAGAAGCTTAGGTTAGTCTGACCTAATATATTGCTAGTAATCAAATACTTAACAGAAGTCAGCTATGATAATTCATCTAGTTATTAGTGAGAAGCTAAAGTTACCAGGATATAGATAGATATATGTACATATATGAGAACAAATTGGATACAATATGGTTGGATATGCATATATAAAAATACATGTAAAATATGTGTGAGCATTTAAAATACATGTATTTCCTAATATTTCCATAGTTTTAAAAAAGTATTTCCCTTGGCTTAATGTATTTCCTAATAAAATGCTCTACAAAAATAGCTATTGACCCATTTTCCATTTTTCATATGGCATAGAGTTCCTATTCAAAACATTCTTAAGCTCACAGCTTGGCCCAATGGAAGGGTGCTATCCTTAGTGGGAGTTATTGAATAGTTAAAAAATATATAGCTGTGTTTTTTTCAAAATAATGCCCAAATACGTACAACTGACAAAGGTTTTCATAATTTCATATAAACTAAATGTGTACCTTGTGAATATGAGCTCGCTTTTGAAAAATCCTATCCTCATATGTTCCAACAACCTGAATAAAATGCTCAACCCTGTCCAATATTACCTGCATGATAAAATGTTCCACATTTTAGTGTGATATCATCTTAGCTGGAAATGCTAGTTGTATCCAAACTAGTTAACACCCTTTCATTCAATATTCAGTAATTTCAGACACAGGAGACATCCTATAGCCTTTATAAAAATCCATGTGCATTTGAAATTTTAGAAAGAGAAAACATTATACAACTTTAATGCCAGAAATTGGATAAAGTTCGTCAAGATGAAATCGGTATCATTTCCATCAATCTAGGGACATGAGATCTTGCGATTCAAGTGATAATTAAAATTTCAAAGGCCACACAACTTCAGATTGAAAGATTTAGAAGACCAAAGTGAAAATATCACAATATCTAGTAACATATAGTGAAGTCCTTTGGTCAACATAATATTTGCCAACAAAAAATATATAATAAATGCAATCAACATCATAATACCTCGCCTGCATCTATCAAATAGCCACCCATTGCACTAAATTCTTTCTTGTATACATCCATGAGCAAATTAATTGCACCCTATAAAATAGAAAATAGCCACCAACAAATTATCTTCCAGGAGAATATTGTCATAGAACCAAAACAGAGAATGTGAGCTATAAAAACAGATCTATAATAAACTTTCTACACACTAGAGATAATCATACTTAGAAGTTAGAACAAAACAATCAGCTTGGACATAAAAATATTCCAAGCGTTTTAGCTGAAATGAATTTCAAAACAGAATTTAAATTTAGATAATATTTATTCAGCGACTATTTAAGGAATTCAAATAGAATATAGGAGGTGTAACATCTCTACATACAAACCTCATGAATTACCAAAATTTAGACATTTGGTTAAGACCAATATCCTCCTATGTAACACAGCTTGCTATATAAGACGATCATATAGGCATAGGTAGAAAATGCTCCTCTTAAGAAGATAAAATGTGACAACATCAATGGAAAACAATTATTTTCACAATATAAGAAAATTGAAACACAATTATCAAAATATTTCAATAAAACAATTCCATGTTTCTCAATAAATAACACAGTACAAAACCGAATCTTATCAGAAGAAATAATCTACCTCATATTTGTCTCTCTCCTCCGAGAATAATTTTGTGTCAATACCTATGCAGTCTTTTTAAACAACAACTAGTACAAAGCTCATTTAAGAACTCATTTCATTAGATGAACATCATATGAAAACTAGCTATGCAATTAAAACAGTTAAATATTAGTTGATAGAGACAAGAATCAAGTTATCTACAATTGCAAAAATCACTCGAGTAGTTCAATTTAATGTGAATACTTAAGTGCAACTTCCTCAGGTTGTCTAATAAAATACTAATGTCTGTTTATACTCGACAATCCACTAGAAAACCTGAATGATAAAGACAATATAAACACCCTTGTGTCTATCAGAAATTCTCCACCAAACATAAGCTAAATGACTTGCACTTATTTTCCAATATTGGGAAAGGGAAGAAAAAAAACAGACTTAAATTTCAAATTTTAAACAATGAAAAAACAAGGAAAATTACTTCTACTCTGATTTCAATCTCAATAAACCGTGTCTTCCAATCTCTTAAGAAGGCCCTAAAGTTTTTCCAAGACTTGTTACAAACTCTCCTTGCATATTTCTCAACATGGTTCTCAAAGGCAGAGTACAGCATCAGTCTGGACCTATATGCAGGCAATGAATCTTCTTGAAATAAAAAAGCATAGTTAGCATGTGTCCAATGCTGACATCACCTTATTTGAGTAGTTGAACAAAGTAACCTAGAAGCATCAGAACCCACAACTGCAAGCTCACATATAGTGCATAGATTCCCTTGTATGCTTGGAACAAAGTGTATTGTATAGTATGGACAGGACACATCCTTCTAACCATGGTATATGGGTGTGAAAGTTGCTCCACAAACAACAAAAGGATTTCTGAAGTCATAATTCAGTTTATTGGCATCCTGAAACTGCCTCTCACATGCCTGAAGAACTTGTTGGGCCTTTGTTGCATGGTTAGTAGGGGGGTCACTCTCCAACATCCGCCGAGCAAATTTAATAGCTATATTAAAGTTCCCTCCCTTGTAGCAAACACCCATGGCATTTAGAAAATCCAACCTCAGATGGACTTTTTGAAGGTTGCAATGAGTAAAATAGGCTGCAAGCTCTTGCTGTCAAACAACATCATCCTTAAATTCCTTTCTCTTGACCTCCATTCGAAGACCTAGGACATATTCTTTACCAATTCCAATCAATTCCTTCACCTCATCAACCTCTCTTCGTGAATCTACAACAATAACTAGAATTGTGTGCAAGATGGTAAGAAACAACCTCAATGCTTCACTAAAATTCCCATATGTTGTGGCTTTATAAGCTAGTCTAAGTTTCTCATCTAATAAAGAAAACCTAAATACCAAAGCTGGTGGACCTCTGACATTTGGACTAGTAGTCTCAGTCCACCCTCTCTCTATTGCTAAGGAGACCACTGGTGCAAAAACAAATGCTGGAAGGTATGTATGGCTGCCCGTGTAAAGATCCAAAAATAAGGGTTTTAATGGAGTGAAATTCTTAATACCAAGTTGTCGACTTAAGAGGCGCATAGATGTATCAAAGTTACCGGCAGTTGCATACTCACCTGCAAGAGAATATTTTTGTATCCAGATTTGGCTTACTGGCATACCTGGTGATGGGGTAACAAATGACACTGTATGAGTTGTACCTGAAACATTTGCAGTAGTGACATATGTTGGTAACTCCAAATATTCTAGATACCATCCTCCTTCATCATCATCCTCTCCTCTCACTTTTGTATCATCTACCACCACAACCTCACCATTTTGTCCTTCAGCTTCAGCAATGTCAAGGTATTCATCCCAATTGGCTTCAGCTCCTTCATTCGATTCCTCATGGACTGCACCCAAATTGGCTTTAGATCCTTCATCCTCTTCATCATGGACTCCTTGTGTGTGGAGAATGCCTTTTCTAGTGCAAAGTGTGTCATTGCATGAGCCTTGGAAGTGCCTCGTAAATATGAAGTTACTGATGAGGGTTTTTAGCCATAGATAAATTCATATGGGCTTATTTTGGTAGCACTGTGGTAAGTGTATGGTACCACCACTCTACAAGGGTAGTCATTGTGCCCATCAATGTGGACTTTTTAAGCAAATCATTGTAAATAGGTTTCTAAGCACTTCTTAACCTTTTTTCACTAACCATCAGTTTGGGGATGGTACATAATGCTCCTTTTCAACTAGGTACACTAAATTTTAAACAACTCCTTCCAAAATTTCATAGTAAATGTGGAATCCTAGTCCAACATAATGGAAATTAGCATTCCATGTAACTTAAAAATATAATCCACGAATACTTGCGCAGCTGTGTATGGTGTAAATGGGTGTGATAAGAAACAAAAAAAATCTCATTTAGAAAGGTGTAAACTACTACCATGACTGGAATTGTTACAAACTTAAAGGAAAATCCTTTAAAGGAGTCGAGAAAATAAGATAGGAGGTAAGGCAAGTGCTAGTAAGAAAAGAATAACCCAGAAGAAAAAAATATAGGATGAGAAAAGGGAGGTTGTTGCTACCTAGTAAAAATGGGACACCAAAGAAAAGTCCTCTCAAACCTCAAGCAAGTATCCCCTCAAAATATAAGAAGGATCATATCATTGGACAAAGAGATAGAGACAAGTCCAAAGTGGTAAAGAAACTAGCAATTGCTCCACAAATTCCTACCACGGACAGTGTAGAAGAAGCCATCCCTTCTAGCCCAGCAAATAAATTTGAAGAAAATCATGGGGTAGAAAACACAAATAAAAGTCAAGTAAATACTAAGGACCTTATTACTCAACTAGAATAAGTTCACTCCTTGTATGGAAAAAAATTAAAGAATCTAGAAAGTAAATAGAAGGTACAAGAACATAATTTTCTCTACCTCATCATGAGCAACAAATTTCAGGTTTACAATAAAAGTTTTAAATCAGAAGCCATCCCTTCTAGCCCAGCAAATAAATTTGAAGAAAATCATGGGGTAGAAGACACAAATAAAATTCAATTCAATACTAAGGACCTTATTACTCAATTTGAATAAGTACATTCCTTGTATGGAAAAAACTTAAAGAATCTAGAAAGTAAATAGAAGGTACAAGAATATAATTTTCTCTACCTCATCATGAGCAACAAATTTCAGGTTTACAATAAAAATTTTAAATCATTTGATAGTAGCATTTAGAAAAAAATAAACAACTTTCGGATAAAAATTTGGCATTAATACCAAAACTGGAAAGGAAAAACAAAGATATTGAAAGCAGAGTTGATATATTGGAAGCATCAATTACCAAAGTTGCTAAGGTTGCAAAATATATGGGGTGACAATTCTTTGAAAGTTAGAGTCCTTGAAACCTTCCTAGTTCCTTGAACCTTCAATGCCCATAGATGCATGTTTTCTCACATTCTTAGCTTCTTTTCTCCTCCCTCCATAAATTTGATGCATTTGAGATTGGCCATAATCATACTTTCTTCTAACCTCAGTCATGATGTTATCAAACAACATATCGAGATGAGCAAAGGATAGATCAAATGGCTAGTCATCATGCTGTAAAAAGTCCTTCTCTTGCATATTCTTCCTCTTACCTCATGATAAAACCAAGTGATTCAAGTGGGGGAGGGAAGTATTTAGACATATTTATATTAACATTGAGGTGGAACAACATATTGATATCCATGAGATAATCAACGTGCTCTTCAACACATTTCTTATCATACTCCTCATAATAGGGAGGGGAGGTTAATTATTCATGTTCTCTGAAGGTATCTGGTACATCTGGACCCCTTATTCTATTATGTCTTTACATCACATTAGGATCCCTTCTGAACTGGGGCTAGTTTCTGACAAGATTATTTTCTGAGGCCCTCAGAGCAGGTCCCAAAGAGCAGTGGGAAAACATTCCTTGATTTAATATCCAAATTTTCTTCAAATCTAAAAATTTAAACTTTTTTAAAAGCCGAAGCACCTACAAGATTACAATCACTATAAAGCAGGAAAGGTGCACACACCTGAACCAAAAAAGTGATGCAGTTAATATGCATGAAGGGGCCTAGGAAAATGTTTTGTGACAAAGAACTTGAAGTCTAAGAATAGGCATGGAAAATATATGTCCTACATATTATTCCTTTGATTTCTAAAAGGAATATTAAATATCTTAAATGTTTTGGTAATGGCATTTCACAACCTTCTATTTTCAAGATATGCAAACTCTTGATTCAACAAAGAGAACTCAGTGTGTTAAAAACAGAGGGATATGAATGCTTTGGTGAAAATATCTCCAATCAAAATGGGATGCACCATGAGAAAAACGAAATATGATGTCTAGAAACTATAAACACCCATTCCTGTGAGCTACCTCGCCAATAATAATAATTATGATCAATAAAACAAAAGAAAAAAATTATGGTATAGGTAAAAAAAGGAGAAAATTATGGCTTTCCATTTCTCTACTAGGTGGGATTTTTCCTAGCATTGTACAAATTACAAATTGAAACCACAAGCATGTAAACTAGAATTTATCATATATGTATCTCCTATCTTCAAAAAAAACAATCCTACTTTTCCTGAGATTCCAACAAATCAAGTACTGATATTAGCATGTTCATTAGCTAGCTTACTTGAAAAGTAACAAGAAGATCCATCACTAATGGCGAGTGGAAAAGAGAAAGTCATAAAAGTCATAACCACAACACCATGACTCATTTTCATAGCCACAATTTAAACCCATCTCCCTTAGTCTTTTTGAAGTTACCAACAACAATTTTGACTTCTATACTGTACACCAGATATTATTTTCTATGAATTAAACATCTGATTACTAGTATACCAAAATTCTATCAATCCTATTTTTCTAAACCTCATTGTGTATTTCTTCCTCAGCTTGGCTCACTTTCTCAATATACGATGCAATTGACCAACTTGTAAAGTCCCAATCATTGTCCTCTATCCAATCACCATAGATTCTACTAATTTTATCTAGTCCCTTCCACTTTGGCAAAACCCTTTGACCTTGTCTCTGAATCATAAAGTTTCCCATAGAACGTTGATTTGAGTTTACAATAGCTTAGTTATATGTGTTATAGACAGATGATTATGGCCAAGAACCAGCATCCACGTGAACTTTTGGCAATGTCCCACTTTCTTTGAGTCATTCCGAAGGCCACCAGGAATGTCTCCATTTTCGCCATCCAAAAATCCTCCTCCATACTTCTGAAGTTCTATGTAATACAACCAAACAAATGTTGGAAATGGATGCCAAGTATATATCAATTTATACACCTTACAAATAGAACATTTCATGACCCATGGTAACTCTTCTTGACAAATTGCAATTAATATTATGTCTACTCATGATGAAAACCAAGACTTACAAGGGCAAGCCTACTGAATTGGTAACACCATTTATATTTCTCACTTAAGCTAAATGCCAAGGAAAAATACATGTGTTAGTATATCATTAAACACAAGAGCCTGAAGAGATTAAATGCTGACAAGTTCCATTCAAAAGGCTTGGAGGAAAATGTTACATACCAAGGAAAGTTGCAGTTTCAAGTGCATCATTAACTACAATTAAAAGCTTGCTTGACGGCCTCTCCTTTCATCTTACATAGCAAAATTAAATATGCTTTTAATGTTTGGTTGAATGAATCCACTAAGTAGGAGACTCACTTAACATAGATTTGTCCCACTATTATTAATCAAAAGACTAAGACAAATCTTAACCCACACTAAACATGACTGTCTTGCACATATGTTTATAATTAATAAGATTTATTTCAAAGGTATCAAGTTATGCCCTTCCTATGCCTATCACACATTAAGTACTAATTTTCATTTTAGTCTAAAAGCAAGGTTGTGATTTATCTTAACTTAGTCCTTCAAACGTAGATATTAGATGTGCTTCCTTCCAATGTGCATATAATGCCTATTTATACTTTTAGGACATAAATATGTGGCAAGAATGGGATCTACCCTATTATGGCTCTCCTCCCAAATATACAAAGCAAAAAAAAACCAAACACTCAATACAACAAATGACGGGAATGCTCCCTCTATAGACTTTATTTAAAGCATAATTACTATGTGTAAATCTTAAATATACACAGAAATTGGTAGAAAACTACAGCTAGTTCAAATGTGTTTACATCATTACGTAATTAAGAATTCAAACTAAATTAAGGTCAAACATTTCTCTTCAATGGTACACATCAAAAATAAAATAGAAGTGAGGAGAGCCTGGGACTTGCATCATCTCCAACCAATGCTAACAACAAAATATAAAGTTGTGGAAATACTGGGGCATGCGTCCACATAGAACACGCTCTTCAGTAATACAAAAGAGTTATATTGATTATATCTGTGAAGAAAATCCGTCGTTTTCTTAAATGATCTCACGGGTCATATTTGTTTTAACCATCCATTGCAACCTCTATCAGATGAAAAATATTGCTAGTAAGGAGTCGATTGGAGGGAGGATATGTTTTCTCCCATGAAATCTTCCAAATATAAAATGATAAAAGGTTAATGAAAGAGGATGTCATTTTTAGTAGAATATAGTGCAAATTCATCACAATAACAATCTGCTACATTTATTTCGAATCTTCTAATTCATACTACCCTAGCAGTAGGGCAGTATAAATCAATCCTGAAAGCTCAAGGATGCATTCATGACTTTTCCCCATCAGTGCATCCATCACTTTGTCTGAACTTCATCCTGCTCTCTGAAACGCTTGGCCAAGTTTCCTTTAGACTATAATTTACAAGTAAAGACTTTTTTGCACACACTAACTTGTTCATCATGTTCAAAGACAAGGATAAATGGAAGAAAGTTGGATATCCAACCTGAGGCTAAGAATGAGCTGATTTAAAGACAAGAAGGCATTCAAAAATGAATTTCATAATGTTTGGATGCAAATACTTGAGATGAATTGATCTAATGCATTTTGTAAATTTCAAATACTAATCCTAAGATCTTTCCAAATTTTGAACAGAAAAAATCAATTCTAGTCACATTTGAATTTTGAATCATTACAGAATCCCCTGCCGCCATATGCATGACCAGTGACCACATATTCCCCTGCATTGATACTGTTATCATAGAAATATGGAAGCATGATTTCTTTACATAAACTTCTGTGAAGGTCTATAATAAAATTAATGACAGGGATGACATATTCGTACTAGAAAAGATATTTTTTTTCCCCTTCAGTCAGAGAACACCTATAGATGAAGCTGAGCGCTAGGAAATTCATTATAATCAGTCCCATGAGAATGTTTCCAGATAAAAAAACTCAATCTTTCTACCAATCCTACCATGAACAACACTTTTAGCTTATATTTAGCTGACCTATTAACTACATGCCAATAAACTATGAAGGCTGAGAATAGGGTTGGCACTGAGACTAACATGGCAGCCTTTTAACCAATTTTTAAAACCCATCTTCGACATAGGCCAAAGATAGGAAAAAATGGTGCTGACAAGGCATACGCCAAAGGCATTTTTAAAACTGTAAGGCAATAGCCAAAGATAGGAAAAAATGGTGCTGACAAACATGACTCTCCCCACACTGAAGTTATGTTTTAATTGTAGGCTTCATCAAGCTTGGTCAAACCAGTTTTCCTTATCAGTAATGGCTACTTCTAATGTATTATTTCTCTCTGGGACATTTTTTACCTTTACGAGGAGGGAGCCAAGCAACCTAGGACTCCCAAATTTCATACTCTTTGCAAGATTGTTCACATAAAATCCTTTTATAGACTGTATTACTATATAGAAAACTTTCCATGTGTTGAAGATGTGAGCAATAAGATCAAGTGTAATGGAATGCAATTGTAAAGAGGAGTTGGGCATTATATGCTTAAAAATTTCCAGTGCAGAGAGACTAAAACGCATTGTTCTTTTGGAGTAAACCTAATTAATTTGATTCATGTAGCCAATTTTCAAAATATCTTTTGGCTATAAAAAAAATAAGAAGAGGTTCTCTATGAAGGGAAGACAATTGTTTTTCTTCCAGTAATAAGTATGAGTTTCCTCCAAATAATAAGGATAGTGATAGTGATAGTAATTTTAATAATGCTCTTAATACAGCCACCACCCCCAGTATATTTATTTCCTAACAAGTTTGGCTTCTAACTTAAGAAAGGCGATGCAACTCCCATTCAATAAAGGGAAAAAAAAACAATAATAGTAATCAAAAAGAGAAAAATGTAGATTTAAGCATATCAAGAGCACTTGTTCCCCACTTCAGAGCCTGATTCAATATACTCTTGCCTGTTTCCCACGTTTTGCATCCATCGTCGCCTTCCGAGCTGCTCTGGCATTCTGGTACTCAAAATGCAACAAATCATGAATATGTGAACTGTCCTTGATGCAAAGGTATTCACATATTGGGGTGCTTTCAAGTAGAGGGAATGTATGAACAAGCATGGAGTTCAAAAACCAAAACCATAGAGCACCCAAAAATAGCCCTAAAATCCCTCATGCATACACCTACACCACAGTGTGGTACCCCAAATACACTCTAGAATACATGGTGAGCACTATGAAGATCCAAGGAAGGGCAGCAATGACGATTTTACTCCATTTGTTTGAAATGCCAATCCCTTTAGAGACAACCAGGGAGAGATACACAGCGAAAAAGGCCATGTACTATGAGTGGCTTGAGGGCCAACCAAGGAATCACACATCTCTAATGCTACGCAAGTATCAAGGCAGGCTTGTTGAACAGATTTATTTATGAGTTCATTTATAAACTCTGATATAAGAATACCCAAAGTGAAAAATATGGCTTGAATCTCTCTTATGAATATGAAATGTGTCAAAAACCCACCTAGGCCAATGAAAACAGGAAGAAGGGAAATCCACGCAAGGAAATGATCTAGTTTGTCACCTGTCTCATACCTTACATGAGACAAACTTACGGCTTTTAGGGCCATAATTGTGCATCCAATTCACAGATCCTGATCTGGAAAATACCCAATAATGGAGATCTGATAAGAGATCAAGGACTTCTTCTCTCAGGATCAGACCCACATCAAAAAATAGTTCAATGGTTAAAAATGAATCCCAAAATCCAAACCATATAAAGGGTATTGCAGATTAGCAAATGGGTGTTCTGTTATTTTGAGGTCTTGAAGGATACCCAGACTATATTTCCTACCATCGATAAACAATTGCCAAGGCTTGTATTGTACAGAATCTGATCCGTATCCATATGTTGTGGGGAAAAATCAACTATAAAACGTTGAGACTCCTTTCGTACTAGCAATCACATTGGTAGAGGAAATGGCAGAGTCAAACTAACCCCGAATGGAATATGGACTTCTGGCATAAGTAAAGCCAAGTAGCCATAGGTGGAGGTATGGGCCAATGACCAAAACAACATGTGAAAAAGCATAAAATTGTGGACATGTGTTAAATAAATTTGTCAATGATGTGGACCAATGTTCAAAATTGAACCCTTCCCAGCCCAAATCCATCATCCTATTTGAATTTCTATGTTATAAATTATAAACGAGATCAATTGTTTGTTTAGCCGAGGATAAAAAAAGTCATGTCTAATCTGGAGTCCACTCTAGCGTGAGATTGCATTTTTTTTCAAAGAAAAAAACCTTTTTCTTGCTATTCATATTGAATCAGAGAAGAAGTTTCTTAGTACATCAAACAGCATGCCTTCCCAAAATATATCAGCTGACATAAGAATTCTGCTAACATCGATCTCTTAACTGACTACATTTGATAATTCAAAAACTTTCCCCTCTATAAGAAAAAGGACTACAAGAGAAATACCATAAACAACTAACTTGCCGACATCAAAACTCAAAATGAAAAGAAAAAAAGACAAACACCATTAACAAAAATCTTTCATTCCTTCGTTGATAATTTGTTCTTCCAGCATTTCTTGATAAAGCAAGAGACCTTCCTTAAGTGAAACAACTTTTTTCGATAGGATATCCAAAACCATGTTATTATTTCTTGAAATATTCCAAAAATAAATCCAAGAGAAAAAACATGCTAAATATTTCACCCTCAAGCACTAGTGCTTAAGTTACAAAAGAGGGTTCTATAAGTGTAAAGTTAAATTTGTCCTTAAAAAAAAAATCCGAATTTTACCCTTTCAATTAAGAAGGGCATAATTTATATCAACATTTCAAAAGAAGGGACACATTTGAAATTACTCATCTATATAGATTTCTCAAGATGTTCAAATTCCTATGCTATAAAGTTCAACTCATCATTCGGAATATTGGAAATATGATCGATTATAATCACTCACTCACTCATGTCATGCACTGAATTCTTAGCTATGCAAGATGACCAATAATCATTGATTACTACGAGGCACTAGCCATCGAGATGTGACTCTGACTCCCGAGTCACTTGGGGCTGCAATCTACGACACTGTGTTAACAACTACGACCATAACAAAAAGAACTACAACTAGGCCCGAAACGAGCTCAAAACTTTGCACCTACTACCTATGTGAACCTCACTACCAATGTCCACTCTTTTTTTGTCAAAATGAAATTCAAAAGGTCATTTTGATGAGTCCTCCTCTACAATACTTCATTTCTTGCATGAATATCATGGACTCATGACAACTATAAACAACACTCGATGTCATGCAAATACAAATAATGGCATGTAGCTAGGATCACAAACTGTGCAGAGGTCGACTTATGCATTGCTATAGAGAGGTGTCATTGGGAACATGATATGGAGAAACAATGGTTATTATTAAAATTAAAAAAGCAATTGTTGGCTCAAGAATAGTCTTCAATTTGATGGGTGGCATGATCGTGATGTAATCTCCCTTCGTCCTTCCAAACCTTTGTGGTTTCTCACAACATTTGTCCTCAATGCCACTAAAATACATATAAAAATTACTTGTCTTTACATCATCTTCCCTTTAAATCCTCATCTCATAGTCATAACTAAGGATTATTATGCATGCACATCCTCACCTTATAATACGAATTGGGTCAAGGCGTAGAGACAACCATAAAATATTAAATGTGTCAAGACTCAAAGAGTAAGCAACAACTATAACTCTTATATTAAATTTACCATATAAGTCTTTAATTAACACTATCAACTGAAATTTGAAACGTTGGATTGTTGGGATCTTCTTATCACTGCTTACCAATGTGATTGCAAGGCAATCTTTGAAGGTGAAGTCCATAATTTTAGGTCTTCTTCCTCATTATCATGCCTTTTGGGAAGACAATAAAGAGGGTAGCATCCTGCATTGGCATGTAAAATGGGTTCGACATAGAGGTATACACATTAATTGTTTTCATTAAATAACTTAAATTCCTACCTGTGACTGTCAATTCATTGAATCGTGGATTGGTACAAAACACAACAAATTTTAGAGCCCCAAGCCCTTAATTACTCACACCTAGAACTTTCTCAAATCTAGCCATTAATAAACTTCTTTTGGTATTTTGGTTCAATTTAAAAGGAGGTTTGTTGAGACCCAGACATGCAGTGAGTTGCAAGGATTCAGTTGAATTAGGCTTGATTCCATTTTCCCTCCATCCCATACATGTATGCTTTCACGACAAGTATTGAACAAAAAAATTTGATGCTCTTGCCCCGGTTATGCTAGATTTGCTAACTTGTTTGGTATGTAGGAATTTTTTTTTAATGTTTTCTGAGTTATGTATTACTTTTTCTTACGTGCCCAATCCTTATCATTCTTAGATCTCTCAAGGTTGGATTGCAAGTGGATGCCCCAATATGGTTATGACATAGTCCAAGTAGTCTTTTTGTATAATGAAGTGTGCTCCAACTTGAAAAAATAGAATAGAATAGTTGTTATGTTACTTAACTGTAAAATTAATGATACACATATGACAACTTAATGTGTTCAAAATAAGTTTTATTGATTCCTGAGGCTGCAGCCCTAAGCTAGTATTGAGGCGAAAGGACTGTGAATTTTACCATAAATCAATTTTTGCATATGATAAAACGATACTTCAACCATTAACTTGGTTTTATTACCAATGAGTAAATTCTAAATTTCAACCATTAACTTGGTTTTACTAGTATACCCTCATAGTGAGGGAAATGAAACATCTAAGAGAACTTCGATATGTTGCAAAAATGAGAGAAAGTTGTGTGTAGATAATATAAGTTTATAGTACCACCCAATAAATTCCTTGGTTAATTCTTTCCAGGGCTAGTCCCTCATCTATCAACACAACTCATAAGTATCTTTTTGGAAGGGTGTGTCTTTGATTAACTTGGCCAATAAGGTCTTATACAAATCCCTCTTGCACTTTCCTAAGACACAAATATTTGTTCTTGTTGAGCCAACCAATGAGTAGGGATCATGAAATACACACATAAATATATTTATTATTCACTATATTGTTCAAATTAATTACTGAACTAATAAAAAAGATAATATATTCATTCACATAAACATTGGCATGTTTATATTGACAACTACGAAACTCCAAATTCCCATTAAGTTTGTGACAATGTGTTACAAGGTATGGACAACTTGAAGTGGAGCAAAATATCCAAGTAACCAACTATTCAAGTATTCACAATATCATGATATGTCATTTATCATTGGGACACAAACATTTCAAAGTCTTCTAGTCTATTCAATATTGTGTATAATGAACAAAGTACAAAAATTTCCAAATTGGAAGAGACAAACAAGGAAGAAAATTTGTCTTAACTATTGGCATTCCATGCAAATTGTTGAGCTCCTAAACTACTTCAATACGTTATGTCTACAACAAGAGTCATTGCACTATGTTGTGTAATGCATATCATATGATTGAAATTTATGCCTATGTAACTAGGTCACAACACCACAAATGTGTGACAAAGAATATTGGTGTGTTTATACCACAACATTACTTCCCAAGTTTAATTTGTGCCAAATATTCGCCACTGTAATGTGCATCGAACACTAATATGTTTATACTAACATTATCAAAGACGACAACCAAATCCACAAGTGAGTGCTTAAACAAATTCTTAATGAATCTCTCTCATCAATTCGATCAATATATTATGCTTTATCAAACTCTCAACCCTTTCATTATCATGAGTTTTTGAGCTGCTTAAAGTAAAACCAACACATTCTAAACTTCTAAATCAAATTGATATTGAATCACAAACACCTAGCCCCGGGACTGCCAAATGTTATGGATTTCTTCTTTCACGATTTTGATTATAAAATCCCTATATTAGAAAGCAATTGGAACCTGACCCAGTAATTTCCAAATTGTAGCGAAAACAGAGATTTCTTCATGTCCGTATTTATTCAAATTATAAAAATATTGTTAATGGTTTTATTCGGTTATAGGTTTCATTTCAATTTTCACCCCATGGATAAGACTACCAAGGGCAGAGATTTGGTGAATACCGATGTTACCGCTGGCAAATCGAGTGTTCCCACTAGCAAATAGCTAATTCAGGCAGCATGATACTTCAGTGTGAATGAAACGGCCAGATTGTGATGTGTGATGAGGTAGGTGGACCATCTAAACTATATGTTTTGGTTTAATCCACCATTATGTTTAGCAAACCAAAATCTATTACGACAACTAAACCGTTGGAGAGTGACAGATGTTGTTCTCCCAAATAAATTCAAATATAAAATATTTTAAGAGAGCCATCAGAATTCTGCGCTACATCAATCGTTCAATCCCATACGATTTTATCTGGAATGAGTTGCTAGAAACATGATTGAAAGGCAGTCCCTTCGCCTCGCAGGGTTTAGGACGAGCTGGTAACTCCATGAGTCCATGTTTTGAATCTCCCTGTATCTTTCTTTTTCCCTTTAACATTTAGTTTGCCCACATACATGAATTTATAGTTGGGAGGTATCTAATGTATGTCTAGCTCTAATGAGTGAATTATAATGGTATTACAGTTGGGAGGTCTCTAATGCTTGGATAATTCTAATGAGTGAATTATATTGGTATTTTCATATGTGGTTGTGCAAATTCGAGTCTTAGGGTTCCTCTAATAGGTCGCTCATAAAATATGTTCAAGGTTAGGGCTTGTTTAATATTTCCACTAAAATTGTCTTACAAGCTAGGAACTAGTTGTGTTTCTTTTTCCATGCTTATAAGTAGCACAGTCTGCAAACACAAGGGTTTTAACAAAGAAATATGTGATATTGATGTGCAGGGTTTAAACACCCAGATGATGTTTTATCAGTTTTCCTCTCCGTGTGTTGATATTCATTTTCCTGTCCATGTGTTGAGTAGCGTCAACTTCTTTGATTATGTGCTTGGTTGCCCATGCATTGCAATCCTATCAACGACTGATTAAACGTAATTTAATCTTATCAACGACCGTAATTCTTGCCTATGTGTCAATAAACTTCATGTGGTTTGCTTCCTATACATAATGAGCTAAATCGATGGATTATGTTGATTCCATTAGTTTTCTTAATTTAAAAAAAAGAAATTAATTTGGTAATTCTTGCATGTGTGTCAATAAACTGCCTGTGGTTTGCTTCAAAGAGGGGTGATAAAATGTTAAGTGTATCGCCCCACGCAGGAGGGCAATGAACATTCTTTGCTTGGGAGTGATTGATGCTTTTTTCCTTTCGTTTTGAATCTAGTCCTTTTTCCTTGATTCTTTTTCTTTTCATCGCCATCATAATCATACAATAAATCAACATCATTGTCATCATTGTAGTCATCGTCAATATAATTGCGATAATAACGAGCAAGGAGCCATACTAACTCAGAAGAATGGATGATATAGTCTTATATTTATCAAATCATATCCATAAGCTCCATCATAATTATCATAATGCATCATCGTCATGCTGTTAGGGCCAATCATATGCCATTAGGGTCTATCAAATGTTGTTGGGGACACACAAATAGCATTAGAGCAATTTAGGTGACAATAAGGTAATTTACCCCTCATTATGATTAATCAAGGTCCAAAAGTGCCATGATTACGATCATTTAGGTGCCATTATGATAAATCAAGATACAAAAGTACTAGAATCATGATCATTGACATTGACATTGAGATATCTGACGTCATGTTGGACATTTTCCAAACACAATTCCTAGCTCTAAACCTAGTGGAATTCCTAGCACGGTTCATTTCGAAATTTCTAGCATTATTCCAGGCGCTATACCTGGATCTATACCTGGTGCAATGTTGGATGTTTTATAGATGCAATTCCTGGCTCTATACTTGGCACTATGTTGAATGTTTTCCTACCGAAATTCATGGCACAATTCTTGTCACTAACCCTAGATTAATATATGGTGCTATGCTATTCAGGACATTTTTTTGGAGGCTATTCTTGGCGTTATATGGGATGCTTTTGTGGACACTAATTGCGATGCTAATTGGGATGCTAATTGGAACGTTAATTAGGATGCTAATTATCGTCCAAAATAGCGCAAACTTTTAAAAATGGATGATAATTGGGATGCTAATTGGGATTCTAATTGGGATGTTAACTGGTATGCTAATTGGGACGTTAATTGGGATGCTAATTAGCATCCAAAATAGCGCCAAATTTTAAAAAGGGACGCCAATTCGGATGCTAATTGGGATTCTAATGGGGATGCTAATTAGGATGATAATTGAGACGCTAATTAGCGTCCAAAATAGTGCCAAATTTTAAAAAGGGATGCTAATTGGGATGTTGATTGGGACGCTAATTGGGACGCTAATAAGGACGCTAATTGGGATGCTAATTAGTGTCCAAAATAACGCCAACCTTTAAAAAGAGACACAAATAACGCCAATAAAAACGCCATCCCATGGAAAAGCGTCCAATTTGTCCAAAAAATGACGAAAAATACACTAAAAGTGATAGTGGACGCTAAAAAGGAAGCTAAAACAGACGCTAATCACAAGTTTTTGTTGTAGTGTCATGAACATCATCCGGAGCATCATCATCAACATCAAATGTGAATGCTGGAACAACATCATCATCAAGAACATCAACATGTGATTATTGGGGCAATATCATCATTAGGAACATCTGCATGTGGCTGTTGGAACAACATCATCATCATGAGCATCTGCATGTGACTGTTGGATCATCATCATCTAGAGCATTCTCAATGTTGATACTAAAATATGCCCTCATCAAAAAATTTAGATTCCGATAGCGCACATGTAAAAATGTACTATCCCAATTTTCGTTGTCAAAGTGTTCACAGGTATTTTAGCCAAAGTAATTTCCCCATAATTTGCACTCTTTTGACTATCCTACATCAATTTTTCCTCTTCTTCAAAAATTCCATTAAAGTTAACCAAGTTTTTTTCCATCAAAATCTAATCTTATGAGTTGGTGTTTGCTACCTCACTCACTTCTTTTCCTTGAAATAATAGTTTGTATTTCAAAATAAAAATTATTAAATAATAATTTTAGAAAAGTGAATTATTATTTAATAATTTTTATTCTAGGTAAACAAATTATTATTTGTAACCATTACCTATCCATAAGCCCTTCATGCTATGTGGCCATTTTAAAGCATTAAGTTTGGTTATTAAAAATTATTGGTATTTTATCTTTTCCAAAATATTTACCTTGGCACAAAACATCTAAGTTTTTAAGTCCTGTCGCCATTTCTCCAAGCACACACCAGATTAGAACTTAAACATCCAAGCAAGGTAAATTGTCGTCTAGTTTCTACGCAAGCACTCCAGGTGTGTTGAGATCGTTGGTGGGGTCGGAAGTGCTCAAGATTGAGGTGAATGCAACGTCAAGAATTCAGTTTGCACAATTCCAAATCCGAGATGCCAAATGTAGCTTTATAATGCGTATATCTACACGTTAACACGAATCACCAAGCATTTAAATATCCCACAAGGAAAGTAAATTGCACTTTGGAATATGAAAGTTGTAGTATAATCGATTCTCCATTTCATACAAAATACGTTCCATTGCATAAAATAGAAAACCGCCAACTACTAGCAGAGAATACCTGAAATCATTACCCAATGTTTGAAATCAAGGCAGATAATTTAACACCTGAGCTTCCAGGTGTTGGATGTGTTGAATATAAGTGCCTTAACATGATAATTTCAAAGGATATCCTTACATGTATTGATTACAATACAACATATGTAATTCATGAAAACACAACCTATGTCTTGCTTAACAATAAAATATACAGAATCTTCAAATAAGTAGTGACATAAGTAACTCTATATGATTATCTTAGTTACACTTCATGGTTAAGCTCTTACTCTATAATATTTCTACAGGTGTCTTAATATAGTACTAATACCATAAGTATCACTATTATAATAAGCAAGCTGAATCACTGTGATCGTGCTTATCCTTATAGGTAAACCAGTAGTACTAGCTAGTACTAATACAACCATTATGACTAACATAATAGCTATGATTATGCTTATAACGGTTAAGCTCCACGTTTCATTGCTTTATACTTATTACATGAAAATTATACTATACATACTAGTGTAATAGTAATGACCGTATTCATTCTAAATACAGCAGTATCAGTGTTAGAAGCTCGAGAGTGATGTAGGAGGCATTTTTTTAAAATATGTTTGTAATCATTGTAACTGTGAGGGACCTGTTATGTAAACATTCATGCCATGAAAGATTCATGAAAGATGTTGTACCACATTGTGCCTTTGTTTCCATTTTTATTTTTCTTCTTACTTGAACATAATGCAAAATTTGAGGATCAATGCTTGTCTTTGATTAATAGATTCTTGAACAACAGAGGATCTGATTTAACTTGCCTACTAATCACTGCTTTTTTTAAGCATCTTGCATTCATTTTGCAAAGAGGATCCTTGCCTGGTGGATGTTGTGCTCTTTGTTATATTTTCTACTCTTCTATTCATCATTTTATAAGCCTTTTTTATCTGGTATGCAGCTTGATTGCCTTTCATTTGCGAGGTGTTTGTGACTTCATTCCCAATGGTGAAGACACTAATCTATAGTTAGTTGGTGCTTCCTTCTTTCTCATTCTAGTCGATCCACTTTCTACAATCAAAACCAACCATTTTTCCTTGAGCATTAAGATGTGGTAGCCATTCCCTCTGTGCAGTTGGAGTACATATTTTAGTACAAACATATTTCGGCATCGTTGTCGGGCAGGGAAGAAAGAAGTAATCTTCCCTGGGAGAACTACATTGAGAAGATCAAACTCTTGATGGTAGATAGGAGCATGACACAAAGTTTGGCTGCAATCTTCTACCTAGCGTCTCTAGCTTCATCGCATATGAATCTATTGGTGACTTCACTAGTACAAAATGGACAAGATTCTTGCTCAGAGGTATGCATTTTTTTATTTCTCAAATATATCTGGTTTTCCAAACCCCGTGCCTCATAGAAGTGAATGGGAAGGATGCCTTCCTAGGTTTAGAGGAGAGGATTGGGAAATGTCAGCTGAGTTTTTATTAGATTTTCACGAATGCACACTTAAGCTGAAAGTTGTACATCTTGATTAAGATGTTTAGATACTCTTTGGAGGAAGCAGCTCAAGATTGGTGTATATCTCTTCCAAATGTTAGTGTTAACTCTTTAAAATATTTTCATGTTGCCTTGCATTTGTTTTGCAAACAGAAGTTTTCATCCTTTATCAAGAATGTTGTCATGAATTTGATTTGCTAAGTAAAGAATCCGATAATCATAAAATAGATACTTGTGTTGGAAAGTATGCTGCAGTAGAAGACACTTTTCATGATGATAATAAGGTAGAAGATCATGCTTATTCCTTTTGAAATCATCTAGTCTATGATGAGATGTTTCAGTCATTAATTTGTAAAGATCAAAGAAGTGATATTTATCATCATGACTCACCAAGATCTTAGGATAGGTGTTGTATTCCCAAAAAGAGTATGCCAAATCTGTTCAGCCATAAGGAACAAGTTGAAGATTTCCTTTCAGATTATCAGTTAGATGAGTATAATTGGTCAAAGAAATTTATCCAGCAGTTATCACCAGAGACCAGCAAGCCTACTTTCGTCATTCCTGAACCTAGATATGTAGCAGTTATTAAACAAACTACATTCAGTAGTGATATCAGTGAAGGAAACCCGCAACAACCTTCAATTTTGCAGGCATATGAGATTGCTAGCAGTTATAAAAATAGACATATACAGAAACAATCCAATCTCTAGTTGGAACAACAAGAAAAGGTTTTTCTTTATGACTTATATGACCTTGTGACTTGTTATTTGGAGTCTTTGAGCAGTGCATATGTCAAATCATTCTTGTTTAGTGGATATTGGTTCCATTGTCTTTTCAAATTACACTTTTGTATGCCATGGATTCCTTCATTCTTTCTATTGAGATCAAGAGTGTCACTAGTGAATCAGTTTCTTGCATGCCTTCATTGGAATGTCGATTATACTTGATCGAGCAACAGTTTAATTGGTTAGAGTAGGAGTAGGATGAATAAGCTCAGTATGTGAGCATTTGGTTTGCTCACATACCAGACTTTAGGAAGACCATATCAGGGTGAGGTGAATGTACTTGTTCCAAACTTTTATGAATAAAGGGATCTACTTCCTTCCAAATCTTTGTTGTGCATTGTTCAGTTATCAATGAGTTGTGATCATGATTGTGCTTTTGTTTTAAATTTTAATCTTATTATATGTTCATGGCTCTGATTCTGTAATATATGAAAGTTCTTTGAGAATGGTATATTTCCTTTTGCAGGTATTGGAGTAATAGATCAAAGTATTGCTTTGGGATAAGTGAAATCTAGCATCAACCTTTCAAATAAGGTATTCCTTTTTATCCATTGAACTTTGTTCCACTCTTTGATAATATACAAGTTTGATTTATCTTTAGAAGCTTCTCGGTATGGCCTATCTATAAACTAAGTATGTTGGTGACCTCTTACCCCAGTCATAGGATTACTTATTCCCCAACAATAGAAATGGCGACCATACTGGGGATTAGCCTTTGCTTTGGGGTTTTATTGTAGTTCTTTCTTCTAGTCTATTAGTTTTTGGTCCTATTTTTAAGTTATAGAAGCAATTTTCATTTTATTCCAACTCAATTTCTTAGGTTGTTTGAGTTTTTTTATCTTTTTGAAAAAATTGGGAAAAAAATGTGAGTGTAGGCTACTTGCACCCGCGTATTTCTTGAGAAAACGTGGTTTTCCTCCTATATAGTCGTGTATCATACACGGGTTCCTGTCTGAATAGTCACATTTTTTCTTGTAACTTGAATTGGCGAGCTAGGGTTTGTCTTTTCCGGTTTGTTTTTTAATGTTTAAGAATTTCAAGACTCTTTCTGTAACTTTGTTGGTTTATTACCAATGTTTTGGTCTCGGTTGGATGATTTACAAGTCTTTTTGAGTTAGTTGGAGTGAATGTTTGTGAAAAGACTTAGTTTGGTCTTACTGTTTGGCTTATGCTTGGAATGAGTGTGTGTAGATTTTTTTTTTATCTCAACTCCTGTTGATTTTTGGCTCAACTCTTTTTCTTGTCATTTAGTGATTGACTTGACCTTTTTTTCCCAAGTTTAAACAACTTTGTTCCGAAGACATCGTCGTTTTTTCCAACATTGGTTATTGTCAAACTTCTTGAGTTGCTTGAGGTTTGTTTTTATAAGATCATGGTCCTGAGTCTGATTTATACAAGCTTTTATGTCTGGCTTAGTACATATTGTGCATAATATTTTATTCTTATTTCATTTTGAAAAGAAAATATAAACAAGTGCAAATTATGTGCATTCTAGTCTAGTTTCATTAGGTAGGTCCATTTGCGTAGTCTTTTAAAATTTCAAAAAGAAAAAGAAAATATTTGTTTCCAAACTCACGAACGTAATCATTAATTTTGAAAAAAGAAAAAATTAAGTGAGAACATCATTTTAAAATTTATTACATCATATATATTTTGCTTTTTTGTTAAGTCGAAATACTCTTCTAGTTTCACGACCACTTACCCTTGAGTAACTAACAACCTCTAAAAAGAACGATTATAATCTAAAATTAATTAGTAATTTTTTCATTTTAGGGACGAAACCTACTAGCTAAGCTAGGGTTTTGGATTAGGATTCATACTTAAACTAACCAAAACTATCAAGCTCAGACATAGTGGCTATTCTTCTAGGAAATCCAACCTTGAAAAGAGGTGAAATGAAAAGATCCTCTCACATAGGAGTCAAGCACGATATCGTTCTAGATTGGGTTGCAGAGATATCCCTCCAATTCTCAGTTTAGCATACACAAGAGTTGTTGTGCGTTAGTGGTTTCACTCAGTACCACCTTTGGCCCCGTGCAGTGCTGGTATTGTTTGAGTTTCGGGATTTTCTACCCTTCCCATGCACATAAATTGGGATAATGACTATTATGTTGCACCTTCTTTGTAGGAATGGTAGCATAGCACCTTGACCATTAGGATTCTTACACAGGTGACAGTGGAAGGATATTTCCACTGTACCTAGGATAGACGTGGAAGGAAACCCCGTGCAGCTCTTTGGAAAGGTTTTTTGTGATTCAAGCACTTGCCCCAAAGTGATTATATTATGGAGCATGGTTAATTGACCTTCACCCTTCACAAATTAGTTTTGGGCCCTCATCATCCTAGACTTTCCTTTGGAATCTATCTTTATCTGCTTGGTTTGGATACTTAGGAATTTTCTAGTAGTGTGTTGTTTAGACTGCTTTTTTTCTATATTGGCCTTAGGTATGTTTGATTGAAATCATTAGCTGTGGAGGATCAACCTCTTCATAGGTCAAGAAGGTTACAAAAACTTCCACCACTTACAGTGGAGCCCCATTACCACCTCGAAGGCAAAGAGTTAACACAAGTGATTCTTTTGAATCAACAGGTATGAGCGAAAGTCCAAGAGAACCCAAACTTATCAAATATACTAAACTCGACCGTATTTCAGTAGAATTTGAAGACCTGCAAACTGAAGAGTTTGCAAGAAATTTTAAACCACCCCTCACTGACTTAGAAATTAATAGATTAATACATTAATGCAAACTTTGAGGATCAATGCTTGTCTTTGAAAAATGTATTCTTGAACAACATATGATCTAATGTAACTGGCCTACTAATCATTGTTTTGTTTAATCATCTTGCATTCATTTTGCAAAGAGGATCCCTGCCTGGTAGATGTTGTGCTCTTTGTTATAATTTCTACTATTATGTCCATCATTTTATAAGCCTTTTTATCTGGTATGCAGCTTGATTGCCTTTCATTTGCGGGGTGTTTGTGACCTCATGCCCAATGGTGAAGACACTAATTTATAGTTAGTTTGTGCCTCCTTATTTCTCATTCTAGTTGATCCACCTTTTAAAATCAAAACCAATAATTTTTCCATGAGCATTAAGATGTGGTAGCCATGCCCTCTCTACAGTCGGAGTACATATTTTAGTACAAACATCTTTCGGCATCGTTGTCGAGGAGCGAAGAACGAAGTAATCTTCCCTGGGAGAAATACAGAAAATGAATTACAGAGACTAATTTAACATTATTATACATATCATATATTTAGTAACTTCTTATCATGGCTGTGACTTCATTCTTATTACAAATTCTTATAAAAATCCTCATCTATGGGAAAATAAAGCTCACTCATGGAAAACTTAACATGCGAGTTGATTGAACAGAAATATTATAGTATTACAGAAGTCATAAATAGATTTTTTGGACTGGGAACATCAAGGATATGTTGCAATACTGATCTCTCCAAATATGGGACCCAAAAATGAGGGAAGGAGGCCAAAATATGACACCAGGTTGGGTATGGGAGCGTAAGTGAAGTTCCCACTTCACTAGAGCTCAAATTCAATATAGAAATTGAATGCAATAGATGTCTAATTTGAATCTATGGTGTTTTCCATTATCTCTCCCACACCTACAATGAAAGGGAATGGGACAAAGAAGAGATGGTAAGGAAAGGAAAGGACTTGGGGCACATCTCCCAAGAGATTGAGGCACAACACTCAGCAAGGAAGACTTAGCTTCGTCAACATCCAAACTCAGTAATGGAGCCCCCTCTATCTTTTTATAAACCGCTGGTGACTTTTTGGGAAATTCAACCACCCATTGAGCAAGTTTCCCTTGCTAAGTCTATTAAATTGAGCACATAGATCTATGGATCAACACATAATTCACAAAATAGATCACACAATTTACTCAGCAATTGAAGAATGAAGCAGTGAAAAAATGGCTTGCAACTATGAATGATTTCATTAATCAAAAGTAATTAGATAATAATTACAATGAAGTACAATGGCTAAATAGCCACATGCAATTCGAATCCATGTGCGGAAATTCGAATTGATTGGACTCTACTTTACTGAATGGTTAACTGACCTTGTCTAAATCATTATCGGAGTCCATCGAAATCCAAAATCCAAACTCAAGTGTCTAATTCAGTGTTGAATAGTCCAACTGACTGAGGTAGGTGAGTAAATGCACCTCACCTGCATGCATCCATGCAATCCTAGCACTAACTGAATATAACTGAGTTTAGGGAACTAGAACTAAAAGTAACTGACTCCTAACTGAGCTTAAATAGTCACCAACTAAACTCAACTGATGGAGGTTGGTATTGGCACTCCCAGTGGCTCCTAATTTGTAGGGATTGATCTAGGAGTCTCCTAAATTGATGCATGCAAGTGCAATCAGTGGCAGTTGGCCTTAATTAGTGTTCCCCACACTTTATTAATTGGTGCATGTGCCCCAATTAGGCCAAGTGGACCCAATGGTGCTACTGAATAAAAATATATTGAAAGGACTCTCGATTTAGACATGACTCCTGATTTAGACATAATGACCAAATTGGACAAGAGAGGATTAATAATCCTAACACCCCCCCCCCCTAAATGATAACTTGGAAAATTTGTGGGCCCTGGTAACTAAGACCATAGGTCACCCATTACAACANCCATAGGTCACCCATTACAACAAGTAAAGTAAAGTAACTTTTCAACACAAGGATCTGGGGAAAAGACCACATGGAAAAAAATCCCCCCTCTAACTAAGCAGATCGAATCAGGATTCAAGTTTGAAAAACTTGAAAATGTGGTGCTGCAATATTTGTGATGTAGCGGAGCAACATGCATGATGTTCTATGCAAAGGTATCATGTGGCCTGGCATGTAGAATTCTCCATCTTCTCCCAAAATGATGATGGAAGGGAGGAGGAATGTAACCTTTTCCTCTTTCTGGATGAAGAGGTGTATGATCCACTCTATTCTTCTGAATGTAGTGAGACTGATCCCTTTCCATGTAGCATCTTATAGGAATTCTATTGCATCTCTCTAAAGGAGGTAATATTGCATGACATAGCACAAGGGTCTTTCCCTTCTAAGTGTCAGATGGGTTTCTAGTCATCTTCCTAGATTCCAGTTTAGAAGTAGGGATTGGATCTGGACGTCACATAAACTCATACAGCTGGATCTACAATACTAGTGAAGACTGCAAAGGAAATAGATGAAATATTTGTACCTTCCCTTGCAAGTGGCTGCTGAGAGTGCACTAGTTCTGAAAATGGCATGAAGTGTGAGAACTCATATGCCTTGGAGGCATGATTTGTAGCACCCTTCGCTATGATGTTCCTAGCAGAGATATATGTGATCTCCATTGAGTCAGGACCAAATATGACTCTCTTTGGAGAGCAAGTATGAGTCACCTGGTATATAGATAGCAGGTTTGCAGCTAGGGAGGGAACATAAAGCACATATTTGAAGTTTCCATGTTCAAGCTTGATAGAGCCCTTCCCTTTGGCTTGAACTTTACTGTTATTTCCCATCTGAATACTAGGACTATCAAAATACTGCAAATAAGAGAATGATTCTCTGGATGCAACCATGTGATTGGAAGCTCAAAAATCAATGAGGAAGGAATGTGATGTTGAGCAACTAGCCTTGAGTGCATGGCATGTCTCTTCATAGTCTTCAGTTTCTTCTCTATGGGCATCCTTCCTTACGCTAGAAGGTACAGTAATGTTATGTTTATTTAGAAGAAGAGACATCTCATCAACTGTTCTTCTCATACAGGTGCTTTCTGGATGAAATCCCCTTCCACAGTAAGAACAAAGTGTCTTTTCTTTGCCATTCTTCTTGCTTCTCTTCGAACCTGAAGGCTCTTTTGAATGCTCTTTCTCTGCAGGAGACTCCTATTCTTTTGATTCCCTTTATCATTTTCTACCTTAGGTCCTCCTGCATCCAGTACTTGATCTCTAGAAGATCGAATAATCCCCATTTGGATCAACTTGTCATGCTCCTGAGTGAGGGATTCAATGAAGGAATTAATAGTAGGCATCTTCCAGTTTGGAGTAGAAAGCTTCACGGAATGAAATATTGATACAAAGACTGAATAGTCTACACCAAGTTTGGAGAGAATGGCAAGGATGAGTTGATCATCCTCCTTCTGAACCTTGCACAACTTCAATTGTAACACTAAATGCTTGAATTTTGTGAAGAAGTCATTTAGTGTTCTAAAATTGGATGGATGAAGGGAGATCAGCTCATTCTCCAGCTGATAGATCCTTAGATCATCCTGCTTGTCAAATAAGGAAGCAAGCTTATCCCAAACCTCCTTGGGATTCTTCAATCCATTTATGTGGAAGAGAAGGTATCGAAAGATTGAGAGGCACAACCATCCGTAGGCTTCATCAAGCCTATTCCAGTACTTTTCTTTGTCAACATAATGAATTGGTTCTTTCAAGAAAATCCATTGTGAGTCTAAAGAGTCTTTTGGAGTGTAGCTGCATCTCCATGTCCTCCTTCCACTAGTGGTAGTTGAAAGGAGTGAGAATTTCCATTGGAGGATCTATTTAGAATGGAAAGAAGAGGACTGAGCTGCTATAGAGAATATAGTGAAGGAGACTGAGTTGCTTGTAGTGAATGCAGTGAAGGAGACTGATAAACCTGTAAATCACACAATCAAATAGACAAAATAAGGTCAACAGTCTGAACTTTTGGAATTTCCTTCACACCCAGCATAGTTGATCAAGCAAGCTTGATCAACAATTCCTTAACTTGGGATATTAAGTGGTAAATTATTCGCTTCTAGTGCAGTACTGGAAGGAGCAATTTTGCTCAATTTTTTTTTGATCCAAGTATGGATCTATAGTAGGAGAAGTGCCTTTTCCTGCCAAGGCTCTGATATCATATTAAATTGAGCATATAGATCTATGGATCAACACACAGCTCACAAAATAGATAACACAATTTACTCAGCAATTTAAGAATGAAACAGTGCAAAAATGGCTTGCAACTGTGAATGATTTCATTAATAAAAAGTAATTAGATAATAATTACAATGAAGTACAATGGATAAATAACCGCATGTAATTCAAATCCATGTGAGGAAATTTGAATTGATTGGACTCTACTTGACTGAATGGTTAACTGACCTTGTCTAAATCATTATAGGAGTTCAAAATCCAAACTCAAGTGTCTAATTCAATGTTGTCTAGTCTGACTGACTGAGGTAGGTGAGTAAATGTGCCTTGCCTGCATGCAGACATAAAATCCTAGTGCTAACTGAATATAACGGAGTGTAGGGAACTATAACTGAAAGTAACTGACTCTTAACTGATCTTGACTAGTCACCAACTGAAATCAACTGATGGAGATTGGTATCAGCACTCCCAGTAGCTCCAAATTTGTAGGGATTGATCTAGGAGGCTCCTAAACTGATGCATGCAAGTGCAATCAGTGGCAATTGGCCTCAATTAGTGTTCCCCACACTTTATTAACTAGTGCATGTTCCCTAATTAGGCCAAGTGGACCCAATGGTGCTAGTGACTAAAAATAGACTTAAAGGACTCTGGTTTTAGACATGACTCTTGATTTAGACATAATGACTGAATTAGACAAGGGAGGATTAATAATTATAACAAAAACCCTAAACCTAACCACATGGTGCACCATCCTTTAGAAATAAACATGTAGGTTTCATCAGAGGTGTTTCCTTGTCATCATCTTCCATCCAATTTGGAAACTATGCCCTCCTTTGTTCGAGAGTTGTTGTTTTTCCCTATGATAACTTTTCCTGCCTACCTGCTTTTGTCACTAAACAGCATAATGGAAACTGCAGCCTAGAGTTGTTGTTTTTATTTATGACATCTTTTTCTAAACGGCCTGCTTGTGTGGGTGAGTCTCCAAATGGATACTGCACCCTACCTTTTCCATAGTTTCCTCTTTTGTGTCTGACATCTTTTATTTTATTTTGTCATTGCTATGACATATTCTATTTCCTCCTTGGAAATTTGGCTTTCCCAAGTGTCCCTCCCATTAATGGAAACTTGTTTTCCACATAATTAATTGCATGATAATTAAAATTGACAATAAATCAAACTTAGTATAAGCCTCTTACATAATTATCTTAGGAATTTCCCCTAGGGTAATTAAATAATATCATTTAGAACACCTAGTTGTTTATCATGGTCAACACTTTTTGGTGGTCAAAATGTGGGGATATGACAATCCTCTGCTCCCAAGTCTGCTTGTCCTCAAGCAAAAGCACCATAGGGTGCTGCAAAATTTTTCCACCATGTTTCTGCTGCACCACTCTAATCATAGTCATTTCTTTGATGACCTCTTATTTTAACAAAATCATCAACCCAGTTTAGGTAACTTAGTAGAATTCTTGGGTCCCACTTCATCCTCTGCAAGGACTCAAATTTTTCTGCCCCCTTTGGTAATCTTCCATTCCCAAGAATGCCAGGTTCCCATGGTTTTATTTTCCTCCTTCCAACCATCAGTAAAACAACAAAATTTTATCATTGTAGAGGACGAAAATGAGGTTGTGAAAATCATACTACCATACTGGAAGTTCATCTCTCCCCATGCCAAATTGAACATTATTTAGACTCTCCCACCATAAATGGAATTCCTCAATGTGGTACCAAATCATATTGATTCTGTTCACCATACGTAACTCAATGTTCCAGGAAGCAATGAAACATACATCATTTCTATTCTAAAGGAATAGGTGGTGATTCCCTATGGGGGTGCTCATCTCCAACATGTCTCTACTCATTCAATCCATGGAACTTTGTGTACTGAATGCATCCAATGGCTTCCATACATTTCTAATTTTCTTCTCACGTGATAAAACAATGCCATATGCATCTATGGGCCTAGTGCAAATGCAAAGAAAAATCTTAGCCATGTGAGCGAAGCTTGCACACCCTTTAGTCTCCATCTCTATTATGTATCTTCCTATCCAATCCATGTTTGGATGAATGGCATCAAGTGGCAGCAACATGTGCCTATGTTATTGTTGATAAGCTAATGGTGCATACCTCAAGTCATCTTGAACACCTATGGGAGCCTCCTGCTCCTCATGTGGTGCCAACAAGGAAAATTACTTCTCCCAATTTTCATCCCTAATTGATGTGGCTGAAATAGGATTGTGAGTAGAAAAATGAATCATATCTCTACAATACTTATCCTCACATATTATGGATGCATCTTCTTCATCACTGGTTGATCCAACCAATATGGACTCATCTAACTCTTCCATGGATAAGAGACTCTCCATAAAACAACTCTTGTTTTCTCTCAAAAAGAAGAAATGCTTGGTTCTCTTCAAGCTTGAATGCATAGTCCTCAAGCACATGAAAAACTAAATGCATCTCATGATCCACCATATCATGATATTCCTCCATATGATCAGGAATGAAATCATCCTTGTGAAGATAGTTGAATGGCGTGTAGGAGGGTAGGTGAAATCTTTTCAACTCCTCATGAATTTTCTCTATCTCCATCTTGGACTCTTGGAGTATACATTGAATGTTCTTTAGGGAATCTTGGGTGGTCAATAATTCTTGTTGATATTTTAATTCTCCTCTTCATCATTTAGGATGTTCCATGCAACAACTCAACAAGCTCAAGTAAACTGTCTTTATCATAAATCAATTGGAGAAAATTACATGTGGTGCTTGTCATGGCTTTATGAAACTTCTCCATGTCTTCCATGGAATATTTCTCCTCCAACTTCCAACGGAGGTTTGTCATCAATGCATGGATTCTATGGAGTGTGTGTAGGGACTCTTTGATCTTGCACTCACTCATATTCAGTGACCATGAAAGGGAATGAGGTGCTAGAAGATGAACCTCTTCTTCTTCGCTGCAAATACCTCGCAATAACTTATGCTTATCTTCATGAATCTTTGTTTCTACTTTTCAACTTGCAAGACTAGATGGTTCATAGCTCTCCTCAATCATGATAGGGGGATGTGAATTATTACCAATGTCAATCCTCACTTCTGATGTGGCTGCAATTTTATCTTTCTGCAAGAGAGTACAAAAATATGAACTGTGTTCCCCCCTTTGCATCATATTTTTCCTTTAGATTTCCTAGTTCACACCTAGCTAGTGGGAGCTTGTCTTCCACTTCAGTAGGAAGTTCAAATGATGATTTCAGATCTGATATTTTCTCTTATTTTGGATCTGATCCAAAATATCCCTTGTCATCATTGACAGCATCACCCTCATTTGCATTGATTTGGTGTTCACCAACAGAGAAACATGGAGTGGATCACCATTGTCCTTCATTCTGCAGTCCTCACATGCAAGTGTAATATTTTCAATCTCCCATGAATCAGAGGGATGCAAATAATCATGATTGATAAAAAAATCAGATCCCTCATCATACATATTCTTCATGTTACCCTCTTCATGTAAGGGTACTATGGTGGCATACTCCTCCACCAAATTTTTTGATTCACACCCAACCAGTGTGGCCTTGTCTTCTTCTTCCTTAGGTGGCTCCAAAGGTGACTGTAATTATTATTTGTTATATCCTTTTGGATCTAATACAAAAGGTGTCTATCCACCCATACATGATCCCACATCTCTATTAGTGATCTACAGATCATCCACCAAGAATCTTGAACTACATTCAACTTCAACTTTTCCTCTTATGCAACCACCTTGTGGTGATTTGCACTTCACTTCATGGATCTTTGTCTCTGCCTCATTTCTCTTCTTCTTCAAGGAAATTAAGGCTTATTCATCAATATGGTCACTGGAATTTATGTTTGAAATAAATCCAAACATTATCTTACTGCATGGACAAGCAAATGGATTTGATGAATCTTCCTTTTTTCCTCCTCTTTTGGCTCTAGGTAGCAAACTTTTAGTTCCCACTTCCTTCCATGCTTCATCATCCACGTGTACAATAATTTTCATGTTTGTCCCATAGTATGGATCTATGAACATCTTCTGTATCTTAAGAGTGCATTACTCTTGAAAATATAAGACCTCCCTTATCTCTTCTTTCAAGGCATAGTTTTCCATGGTGTTACAGCTGATTTTACCACACATGGTTGATCACACTTTTATGGCATTCTATGTCCCTCTACAGACTCTTTGGACCCCATGGGCCATTATTGTGGCTTTGATGTTCCCAAGATCATCCATAAAAACAACTATTATTTGTTGTACATGACTTTTAATCCCTTTCTCGCATATATACGTGGATATTACCCTTAAACCCACGTACATCGAGATGTGTGCATAAGTCCAATATTTTTGTAGTTTTCCTTGATGTGGATTCGAGTCACTTGTCTCTTGGCATTTTATATGCCTTTATATCGCTTGAATTTTACCTTCTATCACCCCATTGAATCACTATATAAGGAACCCCTTGGATACATTGAAGAGGAGGAATCGAAGAGCAAGAAAACTATAGTCCAATGTTGTCGTAGCTTGCTTGTACTTGAGTCTACATCCCTTTGTCCCTTGGAGAACTTTGTGTTCTTACCAATATTTCCTTTGTTTGTGAGCTTACTATTGGGAGATGGAGGATTGAGGTGACGGAGGCCCAGGTGGAGGACTTGGTTTCTCTGGTAAGTAGACATGCCGACAAAGGTTGTCACTTATGTAATCTTTGATTTTATGAATAGAAATATATTTTCCTATCCAATGATGTGCATTTAAATGAATGTTGAATCCATGGATGTGTTTAATTGCTTATGCATTATTGATTATATATGCTAGATTAGGCCTAACACTATATTATATAGAATGCTTACCTTGTTTACTGTTGTTGAGAGTAAATTGCTAAAGCAAGCAGGATGGGAAAAAGCTCAACGGGGATCTACTTCAACTGTCCAGAATAAGGTATGATTCGAGATCCTTTAGTGTTAGATGTTTTATTTATCTTGAATATTGGGAAGGGATTTATTTCTATGGTTTCTCTGTCTATTTTGGTACACCCCAAGACATAGGAAGTTTTCTCCGTAACAGAATTGGCGACTCCGCTGGGGAGGTTCCTAGTTTTTTTTCTTTAGGCGTTTTTCGGCATTCGATGTGCCTGTAATGCTCTGATTTCTCTATTTATATGTCGGGTATGGGGGCATGATTTCCCAATAGTGTCCTATAGGAGTAAATTTTGTCTCAACTAGTCCATTTACCTTATTTTTCTATCTTTTTCTTCCTGTACGCGGGTTTTGCTTTCACAATCGCGTGTACATGCGGGTTTCCCTAGAATAGTCATGTATGTACTCAGGTTTACTAAGAACAGTCATGTATGCCCTGATTTTTTGCTTTTTTGGCAAGATTAAGTGTTTCTAGGTGAGTTTGGATGATTGTTGAGTTTTCTTTGATGCTTCTGGAGTCTGTATCTCCCCTCTGTTTCTGACCAAAGAGTCTTTTTTATTTGATTTTTGAAAATGTTCTTGTCATTTCATTTTCTATTTTTTGTTTTGAGATTAGTGCATTAGTTCTCTTTTACCTTAGTACTTTGCTTGGCTGTTGTCTATGAGTGGTTGCAGAGTTTGAGGGTGGTAGAGTCATATTTTTGCTTTTGATCTCATTTAATTCAAAAATACAAAAACATTTTTCTTTTTGCATAGTTATGCATTCTTTGCTTTTTGCATTAGCATGGTACTTGCATTAGGTTTTATTGGAGAATATTAGTCAGGTTTTCATATAAGAATGATTGCATATACATTTGAAGGAAACAACTTTCACTTCACATAGTAACATACCATGTTTTTCATTTGACACATTGCATTTGCATTGATTGTTAGGTGTGCATTTTACTTCTTGTTGTGTCAGAACATCATTAGTTGCACGACCATTTACCCTTTGAGTAATAAAGCCAATTAAAATCAATGCATAATAAAATGAATTACACTCTTTTCTTTTCTAGGGTGCACGAACAAGACTAGGTTTTAAGGTCTTGGAATAGTTCATTGTGAGTTAATTCTCCAAGACCACTAAACAAAACAATTAGGTGTCTGTCCAGGTGAGAGTGTGAAATCCTTTATATAATTAGTGTTTCTCAGGATCCTCCTCTTACGAAAAATTTAAGCACGAGGTAGTGTGAGAAATTATGATTGGGTTGACCCCTAATTGTGATTGATTAGCACCGGATATATTTCCAGGATTGCATTCGTATCTAGGGGCCTTTGAGGTATTGGCTAGTGCAACCCTGTGGTACTAGTTGTGCTTTCAGGCTTTGGGCTTTGTTACCCTACCCATATGGTCAATCCCGCCTGCGACTGTCCACTTGAGCATTGATTATATGAAGGTGACCTTAGCTACCCTACCTAATTTATCGAGGGGGTATTTGCAGAGGTTATTCTGCAGGTGTCTTGGCCAGGTAGGGATCGAACAACATAGTCACTATACGGCGTTGAAGCTAAGGGCCACCATAATTGGTTACGAACATCCGCTTGTTGTGTATGGGATTCTCAATCCTCTCCTAGGTGAGACATACCTGCTTCATTTGGGAGCTCACGTATCCTACCCTTGGTTTTCTTGTGATTTGGCTTTACATTTTTAGGTGTATGCTCTATGCACGCTAGTTTGCCTAGGGTTTGCGTAATTAGATCAAGTCTTTTTATTTTTGGAGTCATTGTGGATTCAAGCACGGCACCCCACCATTCTCGTCGTTTAGTAGGACTTCCACCTTCCACATCTCCTCCTCCTTTGGGAGAGAAAACCAGAAAGTCCGTGCAGACTACTTCTCACTTTGATTAACACACCATGGGAGATCATGAGGTTGAGATTCCATAAATGTCTTCTCCACCTCATGAGGTTGGGGAGGAAGATCCTACTAGCAAATATGATCCTTCACATGAGAAGCCTTCATGATATGGTTATGATCCCTCATTCACAGGTCACCAGTATTGGTTTCTGGGCAATGAGACTTACTATGAACCCACAAGCACTAGTAATGATAGATACGACATACCTGATATCCCTAAGCCCAATCCAGCATATCATGCCAAGTCATAAATTGACCCTGGCACTACACCTGGGGGCACTCCCACTCTTTTCCATTCGGAGAGGTTTGGGTGCACTAATGACATTGCACCTTCCATCCTTGTGATGAAGACGTCTTCACATGTTCCTCCTAGGCCTAGTGTTAGTAATCCTATTCAGATACCAGAACCGAGACAAGTGAACATTGGGAACACCACTTATATTCCTTCACATGTCCCTTTGTCTTCCAACCTCATTCCTTCGAATGCATTTTTAATGACTCAACCTCTCCCTAATTCATGTGTTCCTTTAGGTCGGAATGTTGCTACTAGCCATGTTCGTTCTGCGACTGCTAACACAGTTGTATCTTAGAGCCAAGTACCTCTTGTTGTGTCAGTAGGTCATATACCTGTTTTCGGATCGTCTCATTTTCCACCTCGTGGAGCTCCCCATATACCAACCTATGGACCTTCTCATGGTACATCCCATGGAACACCTTATGGAGCTTCTCATGGACATTCTTATGGATCGCGGTATGGACAAAACTACCAACCCTATGGGTATGGGTATCAACAACCCGCTTACTCTTCTAATTATGGCTTTGTAGCACCTCATAATCAAGGTATCCCACATCACAATGCTTGCATGCATCTCTACATGGGTCAAATGGGAAGAGGTTATTATGGCCAAGGACATGGTATTTATAGAAATAAACCTTACATGAATCAAAATTACCAGGGAGCATGGAATCAGCTGGCTCAACCTAGGCTCCCTTTCCTTGCAACATTGAACTTACCTGACTTTTCGAAATTGATGAACGATCTTGTGTCTCATAACTCGACATGGCCGAAAGTCCCTACCAAGATTCCTTTGGACATTCCCAAGTTCAAAGGTAAAGATGGTGAAGATCCTGGTGAGCATGTCACCACTTTCCACCTTTGGTGCTCTTCCAATCCCTTACATGATGACTCTATCCGTTTGACACTATTTCAATGCACCCTCACGGGTCTTGCGGCGAAATGCTACATAGCGTTACCGGATGGGTTTTATACTATGTTTGATGACATTGACATGACCTTTCTTAATAATTTCTAGCTACCCGTACGTTACGACATCGGTACCAAACTCTTGTCAACCTTTCGGCAAGACAAAGCCACACACATTTCATATCATATTCAAGAGTGGCATAGATGGAAACGGTTAATCAAAGCCTTTATGCCACCAAAGTTTCTTCTTGAGTGGTTCCTCAAATCATTGATACCTTACATCATGAAGGATGTTTCTACATCCAAAGTTCAAAACAAGGAACAAGCTATCTTTAGGGCACAAGAGTTGGATTTGATCTATGCTCAATCCGGACTTTTGTATGAGATTATACCTAACGCTCCAAGATCCAATTTTGACCCCAATATCAAGCTTGGGTTACATGTCGATGGTATTGTTGGACATAATAGTACCAAACCTGTGGACTCGGTTACGAAACAAGTGAGCCAGTTATCTATTAACCAGTCTGCGTCGGGACAAGCTACAGCTTCGTCTCAACCTACCCAATCGGCGAGTGTACTTTTTGTGCAATCGTCGAACTCGAAAGGCAACCAGCAACCTAGAAGGAATAAGAAAAAAGGAAAAAATAATCGTAAGGGTGGGAACAAGAATGAAAATGCTAATAATAATGACAAGAACACTCAAAATGTTGGGGGGGACAAGCAGTCTAAACGTAAGGTGAAGTTTCCTTGAAAGTTGTGTAAGTAAAACCACCTCACTCACTTGTGCCCTCGTATGGAATATTCCACGAGGTTCATAGAACAGGGCCCAGTTGTGTTAACTAATCCTTTACCCAATAATCAAAATATGAACTCGAGGACCGTTGATCCTAATTGTGCATCTGGTGGAAATCAAAATCAGCAAGAGGCCTCTAGTGGTCACCGTTGTATCAACATGGTGCATGCTACTAAAGTTGTGACTCGTGCGAAAGATTATGGTTCGTCGCAACCAGAACTTGGGAAAGAACCTTCCCCACCCGAGAGTCCTTTGCGAATCGAAAAGCCTATGGATAAACCTGAAGCTCTATCTCACATTCCTAAGGGAGTCTTAAAGTGTTCTGGGCACAATCCTAATGCCCAAGCCACCCAAAACTATTTAGTTGTCAAGGATTTGGGCCAGACTCCTTATGTGATGCCCACGTTAGAAGTGCTTCAGACTTATCCTCCGCAGAGGAAAGCCTTGTTATCTTCTCTTGGGGTTAGTGACGATAGCTCTTCTTCCATGATCAAATTTGAAACCATGGGAGTACAGCCTCGCTTGCCTTACTACGTGTCTCTTTTGATTCATGTAGAGTTTCTTAACAAAATCGTCATGCGTACTGTCATTGATGAAGGCATTGTTGCTTCCATGATGTCTTTTTCATGTTGGAATGGTTTGGGTTCTCCCACGTTGTTTCAATCCACCACTATGTTTATGTTGATGAAGTTGTCATTGATGCCAACATGTGACTTGCAGTGGCTCTTTCAGTTATCATTGATGCCACTATTGTCCCTTGTAGTGGACAAGCTTGATGAAGTGGTACAAATGACCCATTCTATGGTCATTTGTCAAAGATGGTGTGGTTCATGTGTGTGGAGCCCTTGGTATGTTGTAGATGATTCCCATGAATGTTGTGGAGCCCCTGTCTTTGATTGTGATGGATGGCTATGGTATTGCATGGAGGTATGGTGAAGAACTTTTTGAAGAGATCCTCAAACCCACAAGATGGTCTTTAATCCCACATGCTTAATAGTGGTTGAAACACTTGGACATGCTGTTTGAGCCCTCTCTCACTTGGTGATGAAATCATTTTTGGAGCCCAATGCTTGCCCTTGATGATGGTTTGATTACTTACTTGGATGGATGCCTGAAGTAGCTGATTCTCTTGAGTATGCCTTGAATTCCACAGGCTGGTCGTTGAGAAATTCCTTGAAGCAGCTCTCTTACTATAATAATATCGTGGTTAAGGCCCTTGAAAAGGATGATGATCACCTGCATACAAGCCCACGTACAAGCAATCAAAGACAACATGGTAACAATTAGTCAACCTCCAAAAGGAATGAAGAAAGGTGGACAAGGTTAGTATGCTTTAAATAAGCTTGACAACAATGTATGTGAACTTCTATATGCCTATTCAAAGGACAAGGTCAGCCCAGTCAATTTGGGTCGAAAAACAAAAAGTATTAAATTTATTTTTGGCAGGTCGGCCTCTTAATTTGTGAAACAATAAAAATAATTTAGCATTTGGAAGGTCGGCCCAATAAAAGAAATTTGTGAAAAATGTGTATAAATAGAAACCAACATTTTCATTTCTATGTGTGAAATTTAAAAAAGCTCTGAGGTAATTTCAAAGGTCTGTGGTAGCCGCAGTAAGCAACAGCCTTTTGGATTTTTTCTCTCTGATTTTCGGGTATCACTGAGGCAGCCATACTAAGGAAATTCACAAGTGCAGACAGAGAGGAATTTCGGGATTTAGAAGAAATCTGAGGTCAAACATCTGAGGAAATTCGGGTGCATCAGTTAGGAGCAGTCCCGAGATAGCAGAGGCAGCTGCAGTGGAGGAGTAGGGTGGTCACAGAGGTCTGTAATTTTTAGTGGTCTGGACTGAGAAAAATTCAAGGGCAAAACAAGAGCAGTGTAACTCTGTCTTGAGCAACAAAATAGCAGCATCTTGGAAGTTTTTTTTGTGAAGTTTGGATAGCAGCCCTGAACTCAAGGGCATACACAGCCACGAACTTCTTCAGCATAGGAACAATTCCATTTTTTTATGGGTTGTTGGGGTCAACAATAGCAACAGTAAATCTCGGTGGAATTTTTGGTTTAATTTTTTGGGAGAGCTAGCTGAGTTAGCCGCAGTTAATTTGGTGAATTTGCTCTGAGATTTTCGTGGATGTTGAACTGATGTTTTTCGCAGCAGCACTGGAGAAACCTTGAAGTATTACAACAGCTCTTCCACAGAGATTTAGGGTTGTATTTTTTTTGGTTTTCTTCATTTCCATTTTTGAAGCAATCAACCAACGGATGAGAGAAGAAAAGGGCTCGTGGACTGAAAAATTCGTTTGCAGCAGAAATAAACCAACATTTGCAACAGTTTATGACAAAAAAAAATTTCGCAGTATCTCTTTTTTTTCTTGTGTTAACAGCTGCAAATTCGGGTATCTCTGAGGAAAACTCGGTGGACATAGGAGAATAGTCAAGATCTAGCAGCGAAATCAGTAATGAATCAGGTTTTAAGTTGTTTTATGCCTGTAGCAGTAAAGAAGAATTAACTATAGCAGCTCTCAACAGTAGAAAAGGCTGATTGTTAAATTTTGAGAGATCTGATCTAACTTTGGCCGCAGTAATACTAATTGCAAGATGAAGTATGTATATCTTTGAGATTCGGACACCAGCGAGATGAACAAGTTTGAATTATGAACCTCGGGCTACATTAGACCAAAGTACATAATTCAGGTAGTTTGAACATACACAAGCATGTTTTGGAAGTGTTCTTGAACTCAGCCTAGAAGAATTCTACTAAGGCAGCTGGCAAGTGTGGTGAAGCTGTAAGTATCAAGACTTTATGCTTCATTCTCTGTATTTTCGACATCATACAATGGGTGAACCAGCATCTCTGTAATAATTCGGGTATGACTGAGTCAAACCTTGAAATGCTTGATTAAGAGAGTTTTATACTCTGATCTGATCTCTGTGTAAATGCCACAACAAAACTTATTAAAAAATTTCTCTCTGATTTTCATGGGTGAAGATTAGATTTGTGAGAATGGTTTTAGAACAGATTAATAGATATACTAAAAAGCATCCAAGTGTAGGTTCAAATTAGTTGAAGCAAGAACATTCTGAAGAATCCGAGTCTGTTCCACAAGTGGGCATATGAAGCATTCGAAGACAGCCACAATACCACAGTTTGAAATATGCAGTCTCAGGTTGCACAGTCCATAGATCTGAATACTACAAGTCAGTCAATGAAGCAGTGTTGATGGTTTAAGATCAGTCATGAAGCAATTAAGTTGGGTAGACATAAACTTGAACAGTCATGTGAGGATCTTAAGAGGAGGTAGCAGAATACATGTATATCTTCAAGTGATCTGAAGACTTACTAAGGCATGACAGAGGCATAAAAGCAGACATAGTCAAGAACTATTGTTGAAGAATCTCCAAGACCGTTGGCACTGAAATCCTCAACAGATTGGAAACCAAGAAGAAGATCATCTGCACGCAGGAGAAGACCATTCACAGTTCAACGGAGAGTTAGTTGAATGAGATGAACTGTGATTTAGTAAGTTGGTGTTTGACTTCAGATCTGATGGTATGTTGAGCAGCTTTGATTGATTTAGAGATTTGTGACAACTCTTGATTTGACAAAGTGATACCTTCGGTGTTAGTGACTGATTGGTTTGGTAGGGATAACTTGAATGACAATATCTTGATGTGACATCTACAGCAGTTGTAGCATTTTTATGTCACAGCTTGACAGTGACATACATTGACTTGACAAGTTAGTGATAGCCATTCATATGACATTGACAACAGTCTGATATGATATAACAAATGATAGTGACAGAGATTTCTTGTGATGAAGACATGATGCCGGTGGACAGAATGAAGAGTTAATGAGACTGTATGAAGAAGTGCTAATGAATGCTCCTTGAAGAGGTGCTGAAGTGACTAGAGATAAGATTTGATGGCATGTATGAAAGTGTGTTGAGATAGTGAGCTTTAACTGGAAATGCAAGCTTGTCTTGCTATTGAGTTTAGGATACCTCAAACCCTTCTTAGCAGGGTCTAAGAAAACCAGACAGGGTCCTGGATGCAGAGTAGGTGCTCTTTGTATCAGTAGGTGTTGATTTTACCTAACGGTTGTATATGGACCAAAACTAATACAAAAAGATTACAAAATTATATGGTGTTGTGTTCTTTTGTGTCATGATTCTTGATGATTCAAATGCTTTTGATATGTGAATGATGAAGTGAAAGATGATTATGAAATGATTATGAGATTAGTAGAATAATGGTATGATGAATTGGTAGTTAATAGTGACAAGTCAAGAAAAGTTGTAAAATTGGCTTTACACTTATTCACCCCCCCTCTCAGTGTCTAACAATTGGTATCAGAGACGGCCTTCATCACAAGCCTAGCAAGTTTGAAGGAGATCCTTAGACACAATGGAGGAAAAGAAAGAGTCATCAAGCAATGACGTGCCTATACTTGATATTACAGATTATTTCAGTTGGAGGATCAAAATGAGGGCTTATCTGAAGAATTTTGGTATTTGGGAAATTGTCATCAATCCACCCGCTCCATCAAACAAGAAAGGAAAATCAGCTGCACAGAAGGAAGCAAAGAAGGACAACTCTACAGCCTTGAAGTTCCTCATGGATGGACTTCCCAGCTCAGTGAAGGAAAGTGTAGGAGAGTACACTTTGGCAAAAGAACTATGGTTCAAGCTGGAGAGTGAGTATCAGAAGGCAAGACCATAACCTGAAGAGACAGATCAGAAATCAGAAGACAAGCCCCCAGAAGAGCTCAATCAAGAAGAAGGCAAAAAAGAAGAGGACTCTAGTAAAGGTATGGACTGTTGTGATTATAATGATAGCTTGTGTGATGAAATTGAGAAGGTTCTTGCAGAAGATGATGAAGGGATATCAAATACTGCACATGAGATACATCTCACGTTGCTAAATATTGATCTTAGAGCCAATTGGTTCCTAAGCACAGTAAATCTGAACCAGAGTGATTTCACGAAGTTCAAAAAGAAAATCTTGGACTCCTTGAATGAATATCAGTAGAATACCATGTCAATGAAAGTGTTTCTTCTAAAGCTCAAAGACAAGGACAAAGAGTTGTGAGTTCAAATGAAAGACAAGGATGCTGAAGTTGAACAATTAAAGACATAATTGATCGGTCAAAAGGAAGAATCAGAAAAGCCTGCTCAAGAGCTTGAAGAAACTAGAGAGGTCAATCATGATCTGAAGATTCAGCTGGAGGAAGCCAAGAGGACAGAAGAAATCTTGAAGAGTTAGCTAGAAGAAAAGGAGGAGACAGTCCAGAAGTTGGAATTGGAGGTAGTTGGTCTCAGGAAGAAAGGTAAGAAGAACAAAGCCTTGGTCAAGCTCCACGACAGTTCAATTGTCCTAGATAAGATCTTAGATTGCCAAATATCTCCACTCGACAAAATTGGTCTTGGTTACAAGAAGAACAAAGAAAAATCTGAAGATGACACTTGGTCTTTGAAGACTCCAGAAGCAGGTACATCAATGTCCAAAGCTGCTCCCCATGCACCTGCACATGACAACAAGGACTTTGGAATTTCAAAGATGAAACAAGAATTTAGGTCTATTCCTCAAAGCAACTTCATTAAAGAAACAACTCCAAGACCTAGGTATGAAAGTGGCTTCAATGGTTATTGCTATTTTTGTTCTAACTTTGGTCATAAGGCTATGGATTGTAGATTCTATGGAAGAAGAAGGGCTGGAAGCCCCAATGAATCAGTTAGATGTTGGACATGCAATCAAGTCAGACATGTTGCTGCCACATGTCACACATTGAGATGCTACACCTGTAGTGGGTTTGGACACAAATCCCATGAATGTGCCAGTCAAAGAAGTCAACCAAGAAGGAGTACTCCATACACATCAGCAAGAAGATTTGAAGATCAGAAGACAAATGTCTATAGTCAAGGACACTCTCAAGCATGGAGAAATGAAGTTGATCAAAGAAGTGTTGGAAGCTCCAACAGCTCAATCAGATGTTGGTCACATTGCTGCACATTGTTGTACGATGAGGTGTTATAGCTACAGTGGCATTGGGCACAAAGCTCAATATTGTTGGAGTACACAAAAACAATCCTTGAGAAGTTACCTAGACAACTCATCAAGGAAAGCCAGTACAAATGATGGAACAAATGCTCAAAGGAAAGATGCCAAGAAGCAAGTATGGATGAGGAAGACAGAGCCGTTGTAGATAGGAGAGGTTGATCAGAGCAGGGAGGATGGCTGACATATGGCAAGCCAAGTGTAAGGTCAATCAAAGACCTTAACACACCTTGAGTTCAGAAGGCTGGAGAATGAACTCAAAGGAGAAAGGATGGTTACTCCAGACATACAGACAGGTCCTAGGATCGTGCATATTGACAGGGGGAGCAGTCAGCAGTGATCAGATATTTCAGACACAGGTATGTGGACACCCTTTGCCATTGATGCCAAAGGGGGAGAAATGAAGACAAAGGGAGAGATGAAGACAAAAGGGGATAATGCTCATAGGGGGAGCATGAGTTGTTGTCATCAATGACAAAGGGGGAGATTGTTGATGAAGTTGTCATTGATGCCAACATGTGACTTGCAGTGGCTCTTTCAGTTATCATTGATGCCACTATTGTCCCTTGTAGTGGACAAGCTTGATGAAGTGGTACAAATGACCCATTCTATGGTCATTTGTAAAAGATGGTGTGGCCCATGTGTGTGGAGCCCTTGGTATGCTATAGATGATGCCCATGAAGGCTGTGGAGCCCCTGTCTTTGATTGTGATGGATGGCTATGGTCTTGCATGGAGGTATGGTGAAGAATTTTTTGAAGAGATCCTCAAACCCACAAGATGGTATTTAATCCCACATGCTTAATAGTGATTGAAACACTTGGACACGTTGTTTGATCCCTCTCTCACTTGGTGATGAAATCATTTTTGGATCCCAATGCTTGCCCTTGATGATGGTTTGATTACTTACTTGGATGGATGCCTAAAGTAGCTGATGCTCTTGATTATGCCTTGAAGTCCATAGGCTGGTCGTTGAGAAATTCCTTGAAGTAGCTCTCTTACTATAATAATATCATGCTTAAGGCCCTTGAAAAGGATGATGATCACCTGCATACAAGCCCACGTACAAGCAATCAAAGACAACATGGTAACAAGTCAACCTCCAAAAGGCATGAAGAAAGGTGGACAAGGTTAGTATGCTTTAAATAAGCTTAACAACAATGTATGTGAACTTCTATATGCTTATTCAAAGGACAAGGTCAGCCCAGTCAATTTGGGTCGAAAAAAAAAAAGTATTAAATTTATTTTTGGCAGGTCAGCCTCTTAATTTGTGAAACAATAAAAATAATTTAGCATTTGGAAGGTCGGCCCAGTAAAAGAAATTTGTGAAAAATGTGTATAAATAGAAACCAACATTTTCATTTCTATGTGTGAAATTTAAAAAAGCTCTGAGGTAATTTTGGAGGTCTATGGTAGCTGCAGTAAGCCACAATCTTTTGGAGTTTTTCTCTCTGATTTTCGGGTATCACTGAGGCATCCATACTGAGGAAATTCACAGGTGCAGACAGAGAGGAATTTCGGGAGTTTAAAGAACTCTGAGGTCAAACGTCTGAGGAAATTCAAGTGCATCAATTAGGAGCAGTCCCGAGATAGCAGAGGCATCCACAGTGGAGGAGTAGGGTGGTCACAGAGGTCTGTAATTTTCAGTGGTCTGGACTAAAAAAAATTCAAGGGCAAAACAAGAGCAGTGTAACTCTGTCTTGAGCAACAAAACAACAACATCTTGGAATTTTTTTGTGGAGTTTGGATAGCAGCCCTGAACTTCTTTAGCATAGCAACAATTCCAAATTTTTATGGGTTTTTGTGGTCATTAATAGCAGCAGTAAATCTCAGTGGAATTTTTGGTTTAATTTTTTGGGAGAGCTAGCTGAGTTAGCCGCAATGAATTTGGTGAAGTTGCTCTGAGATTTTCATGGCTGTTGAACTGATGTTTTTTGCAGTAGCACTGGAGCAAGCTTGAAGTATTACAGGAACTCTTCCACAGAGATTTAGGGTTGTATTTTTTTTTTGGTTTTCTTCATTGCTAGTTTTGAAGAAATCAACCAACGGATGAGAGAAGAAAAGGGCTCGTGGACTAGGAAATTCATTTGCAGCAGAAATAAACCAACATTTGCAACAGTTTATGACAAAAAAAAAAATTCGCAGTATCTCTTATTTTTTCTTGTGTTAACAGCTGCAAATTCAGGTATCTCTGAGAAAAACTCGGTGGACATAGGAGAATAGACAAGATCTAGCAGCGAAATCAGTAATGAATCAGGTTTTAAGTTGTTTTATGTCTGTAACAGTAAAGAAGAATTAACTATAGCAGCTCTCAACAGTAGAAAAGGCTGATTGTTAACTTTTGAGAGATCTGATCTAACTTTGGCCACAGTAATACTAATTGCAAGATGAAGTATTTATATCTTTGAGATTCGGACACCAGCAAGATGAAAAAGTTTGAATTATGAACCTCGGGCTACATTAGACCAAAGTACATAATTCGGGTAGTCTAAACATACACAAGCATGTTTTGGAAGTGTTCTTGAACTCAGCCTAGAAGAATTTTACTAAGGCAGCTGGCAAGTGTGGTGAAGCTATCAATATCAAGACTTTATGCTTCATTCTCTGTATTTCGGACATCATACAATGGGTGAACCAGCATCTCTGTAATAATTCGGGTATGACTGAGTCAAACCTTGAAATGCTTGATTAAGAGAGTTTTATAATCTGATCTGATCTCTGTGTAAATGCCACAACAAAACTTATTAAAAAAATTCTCTCTGATTTTCATGGGTAAAGATTAGATTTGTGAGAACGGTTTTAGAACAGATTAATAGATATCCTGAAAAGCATCCAATTGTAGGTTCGAATTAGTTGAAGCAAGAACATTCTGAAGAATCTGAGTCTGTTCCACAAGTGGGCATATGAAGCATTCGAAGACAGCCACAATACCACAGTTCGAAATATGCAGTCTGAGGTTGCACAGTCCATAGATCTGAATACTACAAGTCAGTCAATGAAGCAGTCCGCAATGTTTGCAGTGTTGATGGTTTAAGATCAGTCATGAAGCAATTAAGTTGGGTAGACACAAACTTGAACAATCATGTGAGGATCTTAAGAGGAGGTAGCAAAATACATGTATATATTCAAGTGATCTAAATACTTACTAAGTCATGACAGAGGCATAAAAGTAGACATAGTCAAGAACTATTGTTGAATAATCTCCAAGACCGTTGGCACTGAAATCCTCAATAGATTGGCAGCCAAGAAGAAGATCATCTGCACACGGGAGCAGACCATTCACAGGTCAAAGGAGAGTTAGTTGAATGAGATGAACTGTGATTTAGTAAGTTGAGGTTTGACTTCAGATTTGATGGTATGTTGAGCAGCTTTGATTGATTTAGAGATTTGTGACAACTCTTGATTTGACAAAGTGATACCTTCGGTGTTAGTGACTGATTGGTTTGGTAGGGATAACTTGAATGACAATATCTTGGTGTGAAATCTACAGCAGTTGTAGAAATTTTATGTCACAGCTTGACAGTGACATACATTGACTTGACAAGTTAGTGATAGCCATTCATATGACAGTGAGAACAGTCTTATATGATATAACAAATGATAGTGACAGAGATTGATTGTGATGAAGACATGATGCTGGTGGACAGAATGAAGAGTTAATGAGACTGTATGAAGAAGTGCTGATGAATGCTCCTTGAAGAGGTTCTTAAGTGACTAGAGATAAGAGCTAATGACATGTATGAAAGTGTGTTGAGACAGTGAGCTTTAACTATAAATGCAAGTTTGTCTTGCTGTTGAGGTTAGGATACCTCAAACCCTTCTTAGCAAGGTCTAAGAAAACCAGGCAGGGTCCTGGATGCAGAATAGGTGCTCTTTGTATCAGTAGGTGCTGATTTTACCTAACGGTTGTAGCCGGACCAAAACTAATACAAAAAGATTACAAGATTATATGGTGTTGTGTTCTTTTGTGTCATGGTTCTTGACGATTCAAATGCTTTTGATATGTGAATGATGAAGTGAAATATGTTTATGAAATTATTATGATATTAGTAGAATAATGGTATGATGAATTGGTAGTCAATAGTGACAAGTCAAGAAAAGTTGTAAAATTGGCTTTACACTGATTCACCCCCCCTCTTAGTGTCTAACAGTTTATAGCTTTCAATGGTAGATCGTTTCGGCAACACTGGATTCTTCCTTCTCTAGAGGTCCAATTGGGAGGGAAGACCATCGTGATCGAGGTTGAGGTGGTTGATGCGCCCCTAGACTACAATCCATTATTGGGTAGGAATTGGATGTATAGTATGCAATCCATAGCTTCTTCCCTCTTTTGAGTGATATGCTTTCCATTTAATGGGAAGATTGTTACAATTGATCAAAAGTCATTCCATAATCTGAGTGTCAATTCATCATCGGGAGCTTCTATCCCAATTATCCATCATTCTCAACCGGCAACTAGGAGTGTGGGCATAGGTATGTATCCTTCTCTTATGGGAACCTTTAGTTGTCCTGCGACTTATGGGACTTTTGTATGAGATTATACCTAACGCTCCAAGATCCAATTTTGACCCCAAGATCAAGATTGGGCCACATGTCGATGGTATTGTTGGATCTAATAGTACCAAACCTGCGAACTCAGTTATGAAACAAGTGAGCCAGTTATTGATTAACCAGTCTATGTCGGGACAAGCTACAACTTCGTCTCAACCTACCCAATCGGTGAGTGTACTTTTCATGCAATCATCGAACTCGAAAGGCAACCAGTATCCTAGAAGGAATAAGAAAAAAAGAAAAAATAATCGTAAAGGTGGGAACAAGAACAAAAATGCTAATAATAATGACAAGAACACTCAAAATGTTGGGGGGGACAAGTAGTATAAATGTAAGGTGAATTTTCCTTGCAAGTTGTGTAAGGCGGACCACCTCACTCACTTGTGCCCTTGTATGGAAGATTCCTCAAGGTTCATAGCACAGGGCCCAGCTGTGTTAACTAATCCTTTATCCAATAATCAAAATATGAACTTGAGGACCGTTGATACTAGTTGTGCATCTGGTGGAAATCAAAATTAGCAAGAGGCCTCTAGTGGTCACTGTTGCATCAACATGGTGTGTGCTACTAAAGTTGTGACTCATACAAAATATTATAGTTCGTCGCAACCAAACCTTGGGAAAGAACCTTCCCCACCCGAGAGTCCTTTGCGAATCGAAAATCATATGGATAAACCCAAAGCTCTACCTCGCATTCCTAAGGGAGTCTTAAAGTGTTTGAGGCACAATCCTAATTCCCGAGTTGCCCAGAACTATTTAGTTGTTGAGGATTTGGGCCAGACTCCTTGTGCGATGCCCACATTAGAAGTGCTTCAGACTTGTCCTCCGCAGAGGAAATCCTTGTTGTCTGCTCTTGGGATTAGTGATGATAGCTCTTCTTCCATGATCAAATTTGAAACCATGGGAGTATAGCCCCGCTTGCCTTACTATGTTTCTCTTTTCATTCATGCAGAGTGTCTTAACAAAACTGCCATGCGTATTGTCATTGATGAAGGCACTGCTTCTTCCGTGATGTCTTTGTCGTGTTGGAATGGTTTGGGTTCTCCCACATTGTCTCAATCTGCCACTATGTTGATAGATTTTGATGGTAGATCATTTCAACCGCACAAGATTCTTCCTTCTCTAGAGGTCTAATTGGGAGGGAAGACCATCGCAATCAAGGTTGAGGTGGTTGATGCGCCCCTAGACTACAATCCTTTACTGGGTAGGAATTGGATGTATAGTATGCAAGCCATATCTTATTCCCTCTTTTGAGTGATATGCTTTCCATTTAATGGGAATATTGTTACAATTGATCAAAATTCATTCCATAATCTGAGTGTCAATGCATCATCAGGAGCTTCTATCCCAATTATCGATCATTCTCGGCCGACAACTGGGAGTGTGGGTGTAGGTATGTATCCTTCTCTTATGGGAACCTTCAGTTGTCCTACGCCCATTCTTATGATTGGGTATAGTTTTGGTGGGGCTTCATCCTCGTTGAACTCAGTGTCTTTCTGCACTACCCATATGGAATATCCTTGGATTCTTCCTTCACCGAGTACTTTAGGTATGCCTGTCGAGACAGACATGTCTTTTCCTGCAACAATGGTGTAGTATCAAGTGAAACTTGATCAGGTTGCAAAGCTTAGTCCTTCCTCTTCGTGGATCGAGGAGGAGGACATGTATGTTCTTCAAGTAGGAATAGGAACAATTTATGCGCCGTCGCTTAAGCGACACTTAGGAGGATAGATGTCGCTTAAGCGACGCTTATAAGCCTAGTTGTCGCTTAAGCGACGCTTATGCCCACCATTTCAAAAAAAAAAATTATCTTTCTAATTTTTGGTACGGTTAAAAGAAAAAATCCACGTGCCATCGGAAAAAACCATCGGATTTTGGATCGAAATGTAGTAGTGATGGGAAGTAGAGTCATCTCACTCGCATGATTTCCTTGATGATGTTTCTCCATCGGATAAAGCTATTCTTGAGGCCATGTCTGGGGTTGAGAAACCTTGGGAAGAGTTGCATCATCGATCATATTTTATTCCTAAGCTCGATCGTATGGAGTGTGATGACTTTAGGGAGATTCTTAGCGAGAATATTGGTAGCCCCGTGGTTCCATTAAGCTCTCCTTGTCATATGGCTAATGGAAACATGGCTAATTTATTACCAAAAAATCCTATCAATATTTCTTGTGATCCGGGCAAGGTTGAGAATGTCTACATTGGGACAGGTTGTTCCCTCGATGAGATCAAGGATTATACCGAGTTGTTTAAATAGTTTCATGACATTTTCTCTTGGTCATACGAATAAATGCCGAGTATAGACCCTCGTATTGTTGAACATGAGATCAAAATGTATCCGGATGCAAAATCGGTTCGACAATGTTTTCATGCAATGAATCCTAGAAAAGCACCCGCCATTAAAGCTGAGATAGAGAAACTTCTGAAATCTGGTTTTATCTATCGCTTTCCCTTGATGGAGTGGGTTTCAAATCCCGTTCCAATGGATAAGAAGCAATGAGAGATCCATATATGCACTGATTTCCATGACTTAAATCGCACCTATCCTAAGGATAATTTCCCCACACCATTTATTGATCAGATTTTGGATGAGTGTGGAGGAAGTGAAGCATTTTCCTTTATGGACGGATTTTCTGACTATAATTAGATTTAGATTAAGCCCGAGGATCAACATAAGGGCACATTTATTTGTCCTTGGATCAACATAAGAGCACATTTATTTGTCCTTGGCATAATTTTGCATATCGAAAGATGCCCTTTGGCCTTAAAAATGTCAGAGCCACATTTCAACGGGCCATGACCTTAATATTTCACGATCTTAAAATGATTATCGAAGTATATTTGGATGATCTCGCTGCTCACTCTCGTTTGAGAGCGCGTCATCCATATCATTTGAGATTAGTGTTCAAAAGATGTTGTCATTATCAAGTTTGTTTAAATCCTCATAAGTGCATCTTTTTCATGATTGTTGGTCATTTACTAGGATTCACCATATCCAAGGAGGGTATAAGAGTCGATCCCTTAAAGGTTGAGGCAATACTTCAATTGTCTCCCCCGCATAATATTAGACACCTTCAGTGTTTACAAGGTAGGGTGAAATTCTTGTGAATATTCATGGTTAATTTTTCCAACTTGACTAAAGGATTTATGCGTCTTTTGAAGAAGGACACCCCATTTTACTGGGATGAGTGAGCCCAAGAGTCTTTTGATGCTCTTAAGCAAGACTTAGCATGGCCCCCGTGCTTAGCCCACCAGACTTTAGCCGTGATTTCTTTATTTATGTGGTCGTTTCTATGGACACAGTTGGTATGGTTTTGGTTCAGGAGGATGAGGAGCTCCATGAGCATGTCATATATTATTTGAGCCGAAACCTTATAGATTTTGAACTTCGCTATTCCCATGTGGAGAAGTTATCCTTGGCTATCGTTCATGCGGTTCAGCATTTGAGACATTACATTCTCCTTTGCCAAACCCTGGTTGTAGCTCATATCAATCCATTTTAGTTCATCCTCACTAGAAGGATGATTGGGGGAAAATACAATAAATGGATTGTCATTTTGCAAGAGTTTGATCTTGAATTCGTTTCGAGAAAATTGAAGAAATCATTAATCTTTGCGGATCTTATATCTGATTTTACAAGTTTGGAGGAGGAGGAGGTTTATGAGGATTCTTTTGTTGATGAGAATATTTTCCTCATCTCAACTGTCGACCCCTCGTACGGGGATATCATTGTATATTTGCAATGAAGGTCCCTACTTGCCTCTCACAGGATGAGTGGCGACGATTACATCATGTAGTTAAGAACTACGTTATAGTGGATAACACTTTTTACCGCCGAGAGGTAGATTCCATTTTTCATCATTGTTTAACCCATGATGAGGCTGAGGTTGTGTTAAATGATTGCCATAGAGGGGCGTGTGGTGGTCATTTATCTATGCTTTCTACAGCCCAAAAAATCTTAAGAGTGGGCTATTTTTTGCCATCCATATTTAAATATTACATTAATGCAGTCAAGAAGTGCCACCCTTGCTAGGTGTTTGCACATAATATGCGCTCGCATCCAGCCCCATTACATCTATTGTCACCGCCTGTCCCTTCACTAAGTGGGGGATTGATTTTATGGATTGCAACCCAACTTCGGTTGGGGGGAATCATCATATTATTGTGGCTGTTGATTACTTCACGAAATGGGCAGAGGCTATGCCCACAGTTAAATCCAATGGTGAGACATCCACGCATTTCATTTTCAACTAGATTATCACCCGGTTCAGCATTCTGAAAGAGCTTGTCACTGAGAATGGAAAGCACTTTCAGAATAAAATGATGGAAGAGTTGGCTTCCAAGTTAGGATATAACCAAGAGCACTCCTCTTCTTATTACCCTCGGGCGAATGGACAAGTTGAAGCAATGAAAAAATCACTTAATTCTATTCTCCAACGAACCATCGCATAAAGCAAGACTAATTGGCATATGGTGTTATATCCTACTTTGTGGGCCTATAGAACTACAGTTAAGATTGCCACCAGTTTTTCTCCTTATTATATTTTGCATGGGGTGGAGTCAGTTTCACCGATTGAATGCGAAATCCCTTCTCTGAAGCTAGCTGTGGAGATTTTACCTGACACTTCTGCATTGGAAGAGCATTTGGTCCACTTAGAGTAGCTTGATGAGCAACGCCGAGATGCCTTAGTGGCTCTAGAGGTTAACAAGCATCACGTCAAGGTCCAATATGATAATTCTGTCTGTCCGAGGAAGTTTAGGGAAGGTGACTTGGTTCTTTTGTGGGATCAAGAAAAAGAACCCTTAGGGGCAGGGAAATTTCATCCCATGTGGCATGGTCCTTACATGGTTAAATGAGTCTTAGAGAAAGGTACCTACGAGCTGGTTGATTATGAAGGGGAAGCCTTGGTGGTGCCTAGAAATGGGCTCTATCTCAAAAAATACTATGGATGATCTTCAGCCGAGGCTGATTTTTGTATATTATTGTACAGTTTTGCATTGCATAGTTAGGTTTTCTTATGGTGATCGGGTTTGTTAATTATCTTTCATTTATTATGGTAGATGTCAATGGAGTCTTCCATTTACATAGGATTCATTGATGGTGCTATCCACCACACTCAAAACTCAGCTTCGGCTGCTTGGGTGATCTATACTCCTACGGGTCAAGTATTGTCTTCAGGAGGCATATGTTTACGGCCTTCTTCAAATAATTTTGTTGAATATAGTGTCGTCATTGAGTTATTGCGTGATGCCATTTCACATGGTGTTCATTCTCTTGAGGTACGTCTTGATTCGCAGTTAGTGGTTTCACAGCTTAATGGCTTGTATCGCATTAGGGATCCGACATTATTACGAATATTCTTATGTGTTAGATTGCTAGAATGGAAATTTAAGAATATAACATACATTCATGTTCCAATAATTTTTAATCAAGTTGCTGACTCATATGCTAACTATGTGTTAGATTGGCATTTGTTTCATAGACCATAAGCATATCACAAACACACATTTTACACACATGTAAATAAAATAAAATCGATCATCATAAAAGCTTTTCATTAACTTCAAAAAGTGACGTCATAATACATAAGTGTCATATACAAAATTGGGGCTTCTGAGCCACCAAAATATAATACATGGTCATACAAAAATGAATACACTCAAGTCTCTAAGCTTGAGGTGGAGGGGGATTCTGATCATGATAACACACTACGGCTCTAACTAGATGTTGAAACAATCAAATCCATGCTCGTGGTACACCAATCACCTGGCGCTGCATGGCCTCAGGAAAGTCCTTGACTTGCGCCATGGGTACCATGTGTGCCAAACGAACAAAGTTTGTGTGGATGATTTGGAGCGTCTGCTCTGCATCCACACCCATAATATCATCTTCTCTTCCCCTCCGTCGATGACGAGGAAAGTCATCTAGCCATCGTGGTCCTACATCTACATATACATGACAGATTGTCACTATGTGTCGTCACACCAGAAACATGTCTTTTGAGTTCATATATCAAAAAACACAAAAAAATTAAATAATTCAAAATTTAAAATTGGGCTTGGGATTCTTTACCTATGTCAGCATAAGCTACTCCTGGTGGTAGGGGAATATATGGGTCTCCGCAGAAGTCTATCCCTACATAGGGGTAGTCGTATATGGTGATGATCTATATCTGCCACCATGGAAAGAAATATGTTGGGTAGGGGTTAGCCACCCTACATCCGCCCAGTCTGCGCATGACATTCGACTAGCGTTGCTGGGTTGGATCCCGAACTCCATGTGGAACAATGTATACCCTAGGGCTTAGCCCTGGCACCCTCTCAAAGAAAAACATGCTCAGTATACTACCAAACCCAAAGTTTTGCACCCTTCCCATCTTGCAGTCACTAAGCTGATGTTTAATGTTGCTCAGTAGCGTAGTACTCCAATCATACACTATAGGTCGCATGCACTCTATCGCGTAGAACATCATTGGCCGTGAGGATTGGTGGAGTGAATCCAACCTTGCAATCCTGCCTAGTGCCAAAATTATGGCCTTCATCCCCATAATCTAAATAGATTTTGTCGGGATTTGACTCCAAACATTTTCCATCTTTGGAAAGCAGTACATAATGATATACTCATCTATGGTCATCCCACCTCCTGGCCCATGAGATCGTAGGTTCACCATCTCCCCTCGTCGGGACAAACCTGTGATGAAATATATGTCCTCAACCTCAATGTTGAGCGACATCCCATCTATCTGAAATGTCTCAGATTCTGGATCCCGATAGTCCACCAGTAGCTGGAGTAGTCTTGGTTTGGCCCTCAAGCTTCCAAGACACCAAAACTTGTACAAGCCACATGCCCATAATTCTTGTTGGGCCATGAGATCACCTTGCACAGTTTCCTCAACATCACCATGCTCTCTTTCTCTCCACTCTAGCACCATCCTGCACAAAAACCAAGTTTTTTTTGTCAAGATTTACCCTTTAAAACCTTGTTCGTGGCCTTGTACATGACTATTTTCAAAGAAGTTGCGTATGTACATGGATTTTGGTGCATTTTTCGAGTATGGCGAGCCTATATGTGAAAAAAATTCCCGATTTCCATGTGGGCCAAAATGCATAAGTTTGGATGGCTCAAAAAATTAAATCGACCATGAAATTTGAAAAAAAAATCATCAAAATGAAAGGGAGGATCATGAGAATCTACCTAGATCAAACAGGGAGGGATTCCACTGGACGATACTCCTGGAATTTGCTCCTAAAGTTCTGAGCTCAAGTGCACTATGTTGGTGAAAAAATTCAAATGGCATGAAAAATTTTCAGTTTTTCACTATTTATAGAAAAAAATTTAAACTTTTACCCACTTTCTATAGTTTTTTACTATTTTTGACCTTTTTTGGCCGTTTGAACTAATTTGATGTTGTAGGAATCCATTTTGAGTGTGGTTTTGACCATAGCTTTGACCCATTCATGCTTATTGCAGGTATTATGTCTGAACTGGCATATAGGTTAGGTTTCACATCCATTTGCATTTTGCATAACCTTATGACCGTTTCATTTTAACCCTAGGTATGAACCCATTCCATCTTGTCACGAAACCTTCTTGTTTCTTTTAGAAGTGACATGTTGTGAATGGTAGAGATTTACCATACATGGGTACCCTAGTTAGATCTTGTTCTGCATTTGGTGCCCATGATGACATTTCTCCTTTTGGGTGTGGGATTCCTTTGTATATTACCACCATGACTTTAAGCAAGAGATTCATACTCCTCTTGACCTTTATGCTGGCCATTTCCCCAGGACTCCCTTGTATATGTCAAGTTGTAATTGCATTATCATGAGTTTTGCTTGCCTTATTGAGCCTTATGTCAGATTCCCTGACTTTGATTATCAGCCATATAGACTAATCTTGTCTCATATCTAGCCAAGCAGATCCTCTTTATATATCTTTTGCAGCTTGATTCCCCATTTTTTTTTAACGGGAGGGGACTTCTCCCCGAGTGTTTCTATCCTACACATGTTTCCTTGCATTGAGCATAGGTATGTTCTGCTGCTTGGAACTATTTTGTTTTCTCCTTGACACTCATCTCCTCCTATACTTGTAACTATAAAGCACTTTTATTCTTTTCCAAGATTTTCAAAGTATCTAAAAAAAGTCCAAAAAAATAAAAAAACCAAAAATCTGTACAGGAAAAGATGTTATCTTTGGTAGTAGTCGAGTCATGTCACCTTCGAATAGAGCACTGTATATCACATCCATTGGTTGGGTTAATATTTTGACTTTAGGAGCTATACTCATTTCTTTGAGTTTACCTCCACTGACTCATTAAGCTTCCAATCCCTATGGAGCCTCTGTTGATGCCTCCCATGTCATAGAGATGTCCCAGTTTTGTATATCGAGTCTATGCTGCCTCCATTCAGTCACTATTCGCCTTTATGCTCTTGTTCGAAGGAAGTTGAAACCTGAGTCGACCATTCCTCAGTTATCTTGACTTTACATGTCGGCCATTCCCGATACTATTACTGTTTCATGCACATCTTGATTGAGTCCTTCCACATTATACAGTGTTGGTGAGTACCTCATGTTGGTTGATGGGGGATGCCTTAATGCCCTCAGTTCCATCGGATTCCATCCCATCAACTTTAGATCATTTATTTTTGGATAGGATTCTAGAGTCATTTGAGTGCCATGAGACTTACAGTCTTCAGTGGTAGGTTCTCTCACCATCGACAGTTTTTGGATTACATCAATGTCCCCTGATCAATGGATTCTTTCAAGTGTTCAACCTCAGCACATCTATTCACACTTGGTATATTGCACTCTAGTACCTTGATTCCCATTTTCATTATCGGTGGGTGATCTCACATATGTTAACGGTATACATCAATGACCAATAATAATATGATGGACTACTATGTTCAACCTCAACACCTCTATTCACATAGTAGGACATGTACTCGTAGCGGTTTGTATAGAAGACTTTCCAAATTGGTGGCATTCCACATATGCTACCTCATTGATCGTGCCAGTGTTCATGAGATTTTATCTCTTGTGACTTGATTCCACTGTATGTCAGATATCTTCAGCCACTATGGATATCTTGATCCATTGTATATATTCAGCTTTCATGGAGATCTTGATCCTTGATGTGGATCCAAGTCACTTGTCTCTTGGCCTTCCATATGCCTCGAGATCACTCAAATTTGACCTTCAATTACCCCATTGAATCACTATATAAGGAACCCCTTGGATACATTGAAGAGGAGGATTTGAAGAGCAAGAAAACTATAGTCCATTGTTTCCATAGCTTTCTTGTACTTTCAAGTCTGCATCCCTTTGTCCCTTGGAGCACTTTGTGTTCTTCCCAAGCTTGCCTTTTTTTGTGAGCTTGCTATCGAGAGATGGAGGATTGAGGTGGTGGAGGCCCAAGTGGAGGAATCGATTTCTTCGGTTCGCAGATGTGCCGACAGAGGTTGTCACTTATGTAATCTCTGATTTTATTAATAGAAATATATTTTCCTATCCAATGATATGCATTTAAATGAATGTTGAATCCATGGATGTGTTTAATTGCTTATGAATTATTAATTATATATGCTAGAGTATGCCTAACACTATATTATATAGCATTCTTTCCTTGTTTACTTTTGTTGAGAGTAAATTGCTAAAGCAAGCGGGATTGGAAAAATCTCAACGAGGATCTACTTCAACCGTCTAGAATAAGGTATGATTCGAGATCCTTTAGTGTTAGATGTTTTATTTCTCTTGAATATTTGGAAGGGATTGTTTTTTGTGGTTTCTCTGTCTGTTATGGTACACCCCAATCCATAGGAAGTTTTCTCTGTAACACGTGGAATACTAGAAGGGTTCCTTAGAGTTCCCTCCACTAAACATTTGTCCATTGATGCTTGTATATTTCTGCCAAAGAGATTGATCATAAGCTGAGAACCAAAATTCATCAACATCATTCCAACTACCTCTACCTGGATGTGATAATTGATTCACATTGAGATCTACGAGCTAGATAAATATTCACAATCAAAGTATTTGACAAAATATGCAAGAGAACAACAAAAGAGACTGAAATAGCACATGTCAATGGTGCTAATAACTTATCATTATATTATAGTACATCTTGTGGATGTGTATGGTACATATTTATAATACATTGGGGAAATTTCATGAGCCTTTGGAGGCCATGTGAATGCATACAAGTGTCATGCTAGGATTTGACCCCTAAACCCCCCTAGGTTAACCAATAGGCTCCCAAACCTAACCAAATAGTCACAAATACATATTTGAACATGTGTGGACATGTAAGGAGGAATAAATGCAGGAATGCAAGATATGGGAGTACACATGTGTGAGGGGGTGAGTCTCTAGGAGCTAATAAATGAATAAAAAGATCATAAAACAACTGCATTCACACACTAGAGCCCTTAGTTAAAGAAGAAGTGGTTTGTAATCAATGCAGGTGCCTAAATGTCAGGAAGATCAAACTAGAGTGCCTCAACTATCAACATGATCAAAGTGGAGTGCCTCAACTGTAAGTTAATGAGCTAGAAATCAACTAATAGGCCAATATTAACCAATATAGTCTAAGTAGGATCATATAACATAAGAAATAGACAAATGAAAATGCCTCCTATGTGTATATCATGGTACTAACGTAGATTAATTTCTCTAACACACCCCCTTAAGAATAACTTAATACAGCTTATACAAAATGATTTATTAAGTCCTTGGCAACTAAGGCACAAGTCACCTTTTACAACAAAATTTTATTGGTCCATGTAACCGAGGTAAGGAGGAAAAAATCATGGGACAAAATCTCCCCTCAAAAATCGACAAGACAAATGTTATCAAAAATGTCTTCAATGGGTCCTCTTCTTCACTTGAATGAGCTGAAAGAACCACTTCTTGGTGATGGACTTGGTGAAGATGTTGTGGATGCCAAGATCATGCATCAATGCATCAAAGTGTTGTAGACAAAGATCATGTGAGAGGCCCTTTGATGGTCATCATTTGATGATGGAGCTGGAGCATCATATATAATAATGTATTTTTATGAAATAATACTCTAATCTTGAATCATAATCAAACATGGAAAAGATATATCTGCAAACTCTTTCCCAAATAACATCAAAAGATTCAACAAAATCTACCTCATGTGTAGCTTCCATATCATGAATAAAACCATGAATATTCTTCCCAATTTGATTAAGAATCTTCATGAGTCTCTTAAATATCTGAATATATTGCATATAAATCAGAAAATATCATAGGTATGGTGTCTCCATGAGCGAATGGACCCATAGAGAGAGAAGAGTGGGGAACTAGATCACATTTACAGTTGAGCGAACCTGGAGGGTCTACAGGCTTGAGATTTGAACCATGGCTGGTAAAAGAAAGTACAGACATATGGAAAAGAAGTTATATGAAGTCCAATTATATGTATATCCAACCAATTAAATACATACAAGACATAAAAGCAACATGCACAAGTGACATAGCATTGGAAACTAGGCAATTTTGAGATTTTCCAACTAGTGAACTTAAGGGTTGTCGAATTTTTTGGTCATGAAATGGTTGGGGAAATGATTCTATGACTATAATAGGCTGTATATAATACTATATATCACCTTAAAAATCATAATGGGAAATATCTTATTGGTTTTGGAAAGAGATTTCAGAAGACATATCAAAAGCTAGTGAAAAATGACTAGTTTTGGAGGAAGCTTTGGTGAATTGGTTGGGGTTTCTTCTAAGGAAGGGATGGAGGATTCAGGTTATGATATATAAAAAGGTAAATCAGAAACAAATCCATCATAAAAATAGATATCAGAAAAAAAATTTACCCATGTACTCAATGCATGCTCAGGCTTACCATTTCCTTGCTTGCACTCCCATCCTCCTGCAAATTCTGGAAGATCAATATGGTTCTCATCAATGAGCTTGGTCGTGATTTCCATATTATTTATGAAGAAATATATTTCAATATTTGAACCTCTGAAATAAACACATATGTGTCTCTCTCTCTTGTTTCTCCTCCTGTATCTCGAACTCCCATCAGTAGAACTGGAGCTTTCTGAACTTGACTGCTTCTTCTCTTTCTCTCTTTGCTTCAAATATTTCTTATTTCCTTTGGATTGATTTGATAAACTAGTAGAAATATCTTTATATTTGGTGGATTTTATGGTACCCATTTTTACTATCTTTTCCTTCTCCTAATTCAAAGACTCCATGAAGTCTTCTAGCGCAAGCATCCTCCAATTTCTAATTGTAAGCTTGCTTGAGTGGAATGTAGAAAAAAACACATAATACTCAGGACCTAGCTTAGAAAGGATGGAAAATATAAGTTTATCTTATTTCTTCTCTATGACACATTGTTTCAGTTGAAGCACAAGCACTTTAAACTTCGTAAAGAAGTATTGGATGGTCTCATGGTGAGCTGGACTCGATGAGATTAGCTCATTTTCGAGCTGATGGCCTATCATCTCATTGGTGTTCCCAAATAGTGACTCAAGATTGAGCCAAAATTCATTGGTTGTGTCAATATTTTCTACATGAAAGAGGAGATCCCTTGAAGTACTAAGACAGAGCATACCAAATGCTTCATCAATTCTATTGAAGTACTTAGCTTTATCCACAATAGGGTTGGGCTCAGTTTGAGTCCCCATGGTGACTATATACAAGCCTTTAAACCTCATATAGATCATAATTTAGGCCTTCCATTAAAAATAGTTGAATGGGCTCATAAATACTCGAGTTTTCTCCATTCTTCTTGAGAAACCTTTGACAAAAACGTTGTAGAACCTGCAATGCAAACACTCAAATTCTCTAGAAGTATGCCCTAAAAAGAAAATCAAACCTCTCTATATTTGTTTGCAGCTCCAACCAACTATGATACCATGTGATAATGGATTCACAATGAGATATAGAAGCTAAGAGCAATATTCACAATCAAAGTATTTGAGAAAATATGCAAGAGAACGACAAAAGAGACTGAAATAGCACATGTGAATGGTGCTAATAACTTATCATTATATTACAGTACATATTGTGGATGTGTATGGTACACATTTATAATACATTGGGGAAAATTCGTGAGCCTTTGGAGGCCTTGTGAATGCATACAAGTGGCAGGCTAGGATTTGACCCCTAAACCACCCTAGTTTGACCGATAGGCTCCCAAACCTAACCAACCAGTCACAAATACATGTTTGAACATGTAAGGAGGCATAAATGCATGCATGCAAGGCATGGGAGTACACATGTGTGAGTGGGTGAGTCTCTAGGAGCCAATAAATGACCAAAAAGACCATAAAACAACCACATTCACACACTTGTGCCTTTAGTCAAAGCAGAAGTGGTTTGTAATCAATGCAGGTTCCTGGAATGTCAGGATGATAAAAAAAGAGCAGCTCAACTATGAGGATGATCAAAGTGGAGCGCCTCGACTATGAGTTAATGAGCTAGAAATCAGCTAATAGACCAATATTGACCAATACAACCTAAGTAGGATCATTTAACATAAGTACTAAGAAAATTAAAATTAATCCTAGGTTTATATCATGGTACTAAGGTATATTAATTTCTCTAACACTGAGGTACTTCGTGAGGACTCTTCATATCCTTCTTCTTCAGACTGCTCAAGGTCTTCTTCAATCATTGGTAGGAGCCTCATGGTTGCAACTTGACTTAATGATCTACAATGTTAATAAAAAAAGAGCCTTATTTACATAGGATAAGCCAAGGAAATATATTCAATACCAATTTAATATCCTTGAATCATATTTCATAGATACTAACTCCAGAGAAAGACTTGGTGCAGAACAATTGTCAAACTAGGTGCTACGGAAATACTAGTTTTGAATGGAAGGACTCAAACTGAAAGGATTCTTCAAAATGAAATAAGAGATATGATATTACTGTAATGTCTCTGAAATGTAATCATATCAGAATATTATATTTGATATAATTTTAATCCAAAATATTACATGAAAATTTGCATTCAATCAGAGAGCTCTTGAGACTAGACAAATATGGGAAATTGGCTAATAATTTTGCAAACAGGGCAGCGGGTTGTGGAGAGAAATAAAGGAAAATTTTAGGACTGATAAGTATCTGGTATCATATTTCACTGATACCACTATAATATCCCTGAATCATATTTCATTGATATTAACTCTATACAAAAACTTGGTGCAGAAAAATTGTCAAACTAGGTACTAGGAAAATACTAGTTTTGACTGGAAGGACTCAAATTGAAAGGATTCTTAAAAATGAAATCATAGATCTGATATTACTATAATTTCCCTGATCTGTAATCAGATAAGAATATTATCTCTGATATATTTTTTATCCAAAATATTACATGAAAAATTGCATTCAATCAGAGAGCTCTTGAGACTAGGCAAATATGGGAAATTGGTTAATACTTTTGCAAACATGGAAGTAGTCTATGGAGAGAAATCAAGGAAAATTTTAGGAATGATAAAGTATAATTCCTCACTGAAACCTACTCCCATGCTTCTGGGTCACCCAACCGTGAAACTAGGAAGAATTTTTCAAATCCAATCAACCAGGAAATTTGGAAAGGTACAGAGGTGTGTTATGACTGGTAAAATGTATTAAGCAAATTTTCAGATAGTCAAGAACAAATCCAGAGTGATCTAGGGTCGTTTGGGAAGAATTGGGAAACACTAGTAGTTTTATCCCGGGGAGGACCTACGTAAAGAATGTGGCCCAAACAAGGTACGACCTCAACTAAAAATATGTATGAGCATTGGGATGGATAGTGGGGAAATTTTAAAACCTCCATAAACTTATGGAATTAAATTTAGATGTACATAACTCTCATAATTACAAAAATTGTAAGACTAGTTAATTTTACCTAGTCAGCTAGCTAGGGTGTGCAAGATTTAACAAATTTCATACCAGAATATCTCAGATATGTTGAATATGAATTACATAGATTAATTTAACATTATTATACATTTTGTATCATTTATAACTTCTTCTCATGGCCGTGACTTCATTCTTATTACAAAAGATGATAAAAATCCTCATCTATAGGAAAATAAAGCTCACTCGTGGAAAACTTAAAATGAGAGCAGATTGAACATAAATATTATAGTATTGCATAAGTTGTAAACATTTTTCTGGACTGATAACATCAAGGATAGGTTGGATGACTGATCTCTCCAAAGATGGGACCCAAAACTAAGGGCAGGAGACCCAAATCTCACACCAAGCTGGGGATGGAAGCGTAAGTGAAGTTCCCACTTCACTGGAGCTTGAATTGAATAGAGAAATTGAATTCCATAGATGTCTAATATGAAGTTATGGTTATGTTCATTAGCTCTCCAACACCTGTAATGAAAAGGAAGGGGATAAAGAAGAGAGGGGAAGGGAAGGGAATGATGTGGGGCACTTCTCCCAAAATATTGAGGGACAACACTCAGTAAGAAGCCTTAGCTTCATCAACATAAACATAATCAACATCCAAACTCAGTAATGGATCTCCCTCTATATTTTTATAAAACTCTTGTGACTTGTTGGGAAAGTCAACCACCTGCTGAGCAAGTTTCCCTTGCTAAAACGCTAAGCCTAACCACACGGTGTGCCCTCCTTGAGAAATTAGCATGTAGGTGTCATTGAAATGTTTCCATGTCATCGTCTTCCATCCAATTCAGAAACTGCACCCTCCTTTCGCCCATAGTTGTTGTTTTTCCCTATGACAGTTTTTCCTGCCTACCTTCTTTTGTCACTGAAATCCATAATGGAAACTATGCCCTAGAGTTGTTTCTTTTCTTTATGAAAGATTTTTCTGAACTACATGCTTTTGTGACTGAGTCTCCAAATGGAAACGGTGCCCTACCTTGTCCAAAGTTGCATCTTTTGTGTCTGATAGCTTTTCTTGGCTTTTGTTGGTCCTATGATAGATTTTATTTACTCCTTGGCAATTTGGCTTGCCCAAGTGTCCCTCATGTTAATGGAAACTTATTTTCCACATAATTAATTGCATGATAATTAAAATTGACAATAAATAAAACTTATTATAAGCCTCTTACATAGTTATCTTAAAAAATTTCCCTAGGATAATTAAATAATATCATTTAGAACCCCTAGCTATTTATCATGGTCAACACTTTTTGGTGGTCAAAATGTGGGGATATGACACCTCTATTATATACCAGGAGGCATGAAAGAATAATATCACAAAATACATGTGGAATAAATTATTTTCAACCTCTTTATAGAATGAATGATAATAGGAGCATATGATTCCATGACGTATGTGGGATAACTCATTTTTGCATGTGGTATAATTATTTATATAAGATTAGAGTTATTTAGGCCTTCTAATTCTAGATAATACATCTTACGAAATCATACTAGACATCATTAAACATGTAATATCAAAATTACGCATTCCAACATTCCCCCGTAATGATGATTGGGTTAACAACACATAAATGGTGGAAGATGCATTACACTAGATTTCTCCCTTGATGAAAACTTCCCTCGTTCCCAACAGATTGCAAAGATAAATAAATTTTTCTTTAGTCATGGATTTGGTGAAGATACCAGTTGCTTTCTTTTCTAAGGTTCAATACTCCAAATAAATAACATCATCTACAACAAGGTCTCAAACATAATGAGTATCCATGTCAATGTGTTTAGTCTTGGAGTGATACACTGAATTGTAAGTAATCTAAATTGCACTTTTATTGTCACATCTTAATTCGGTGGGAGATTCCTGTAATATACCAAGCTCTTACAAAACATGTTGGATTCACACTACTTCTTTAGCTACTTCCTTAGTTACCATGTAATTTGCTTCACAAGAAGAAAGAGAATGTGTCCTCAACTTCTTACTAGACCATGAAATCAGACTTAAGCCAAGATAAAAGATGTATCCTATAGAAGACCTTCGATCTAAAGAATCCCATACCCAATCAATATATATATAAACAAGATGTTAAATTGTATCCCTACTAGAATAAAACACACCATAATGCAATGTCCCCTGTAAATATCTAAGAATCATCTTTGTTATTGTACAATGACTTTCATGAAGCTTTTGCATAAACCTTAAAACCATGCTAACTACAAAAGAGATATTTGGTCTATTGTGTATCAAATATATCAAACTCCCCACACGTCGATGATACAACATGGCATCAACAAGAGGAGTGTCACAATCAAAAGTTAACTTTACACGAGACTGAAATGGTGTAGGTGAATTATACAAACATTAATACAAAATTGGGCAAGTAAATTTGTCGCATACTTAGGTTGAGACAACAATAAACCATCAACCATATGCCAAATATGTAGACCCCAAAAATAATGCAGTAGGCCTAAGTCGGTTATTTCAAATTCATACTTTAGATTATTATTTCTCGTATAAGTGTAATTCGACTACCAGAGATAATAAGATTGTCCACATAAAGTAAAATTATGAGAACACCATCATCAAAGTTATTCACATCAATATTTGGATTAGATGCACACTGCTTAATACCATTCTTCAAGAAATGGGCATTATTTTTTTCATACTAAGCTCTAGGTGCGTGTTTCAGACCATATAAATACTTGTTCAATTTGCATACCAAACTTGAAGTTTCAATAGTAATAAACTAGGTGGTTGTTTCATATAAATGTCTACATGAACATCACCATTCAAAAACACACTTTTGACATCCATTTGGTGCATTTCCCATTGATAAGATTCAACAAGAAAGATAATAATTCTTATTATGTTCATTTAAGAAATTGGAGAAAAGGTTTTCGTATAATCAATTCCTTCTTGTTGAAAAATCCTTTTGAAACTAATGAAGCTTATGTTTTTCAATTGGACCATCTGCAACAAACTTTGTTTTATATATCTGCTTACTTCCACCTAAATTCTTTTAAGGAGGAAGAGGCATAAGAGTCCATGTCTTATTTTTCATTAAAGAGACATATTCAGTTGGCATTTCCTTCTCCCATGGAAGTTTATCTTTAGCTTGAGCATAGGTAGAGGGATCATCTGTGGCCAATAGCTTAGTCATAAGAGAAAATTCAACTCTAGTTTGATGAGTATCGAAAGGAATACTAATCTCAAAAACTGCAGATTCAAAAAAAAAATTGATCCCAAACAGGAATAAAATTATTGGTAGGAATCACATTAGTATCTTTAAAGCATTAAATAGGAGTACTTGAAGAAGAAGGAGAACAAGGATAAAAAATAGGCACATAAGGTGTGGAAGGATTAACATAGATAGGAGTACCAAAATCTTAAAAAAAATTGAAGGTAACATGAGGCTCGACAGAATTAGGAGGAGGAGAGACTTAATTGAAGTGAACATCTCTCCTAATAATGAAAAGTTGAGCAGATGGATAAAAAAAACCTCTACACTTTGCATTCCTCACAATAACCAATGAAAATACAATTGTGAGACTTGGGTCCTAACTTTTTATTTTTTCAACCAGGATATGGGCTCAACATTCATTACCAAAAACCTTAAAAGTTACTAATATCAAGTTTCTTGTAACGTAAACCATTACGAAACAAAATCACATGATAGCACACAAATGCTTAAATTTTTTTTATGTATCAATAGGGAAGGCGTTTAACAGTTCTTCATTTTGAGATAAACCAATCTTTAAAAAGAAAACAGGATAAGGCATACAAAATGGATTAACAACTATAACGTAAACCATCTAAGGAATTTAATATTAGGATTAAAGCTCACATACCCAAGTTTAGCTTCACAAACAACCTTGATAGGGTTTTCAATCACAGAATCCATCCACCATTCATGCAAGTAAAAGTGTATAACAAATAAATGTTATCTCAAAGACAAGCTACTTAATGAATGAACCTTTCAAACATGAACAATTCATATCACATAGTTAATGAATCACTCTTATCCTGTACATATTTCGATTATTTAATGTTTCTAAAGATACAATTATTCATGAATACAATTCCAACATTAAATACTATATTATTATTATATTCTATAACATCGGGCCTATATTTAAGCATAATTACTATCAATTGTCACTATGGAACTCAAAATCACTCAAAGAACTTCATGCACATAACCCAAATACGTCCATACCACTTAAATAAAACATAGACCATGTTGTTACAGGCCTTGAGTCTTTAATTAGTCTTCCACAGGCTATTCAAATACCAATACATTCACACAAGAATGCAGAGATGGCACAAAGGATAACGAAAACATATCAAGTTTCCAATAATCTAAAACATATTAAAAATAAGAATACGAAACATTCCATTTCCCTTTTATACATTCAAGAAACTAATCACATGCACATAGGTTTCAAGTAAAATCATGTAGACTAAAGTAGAACAAGACATTTTAGTCCTTAACGTTTCTATTCTTTAGGACAGCCATAAATTATTAAAACCATCTACAGCAAAACATTTGGGCTGGAAACACCCGCCCTTCCCTCCCTTCAATTTGACAATTATAACTTAGACAAATTTGGGAAATTTCATCAAATATAGTTAAACAAATCCCTACGTGAAATATGCTTTCACCATAGTATAATTCCACTAAACGTTTTCTTTTACTTCTAAGTACCAGTAATATTAAAAATTGTAATCCTTATAATAATTTTTATTTACATCCACCATACTTACTCGTACATGAGATTATTTATGAACTAAAATGCATAATTCACGTATAACATTCAATGTACCAAAATTACATATTCAACACGAGTAGTAATTCATATCCTTAAGTAATCATTAATGCATGCCAATTTCATCAATTACTTATATGTTTTAAGGATTACTTGAGCAACTAGCTGTGTGTAAGGCACGCTCCACCAAACCATAGGCCACCTTGCTCATAAATATCTCAATAACGTACCACCCCCAAGATGAGACTATGAATCCACTAATATGACACATAAGGTTGATGGAAAAAGGAAGTGGATGGGTGCGCAAACTAATTTCCCCACCAGGATATCTCTCAAAGCTTCGTACTCTACACTTTCACACCAATAGCATGGGTTTTATTTCTAGTTAAGAACTCAGGATCGTCATATTTTATGTAGTCCCTTCCTTAGTATATATTCCATAGAAATACAATGGAAAGACATCCACTATCAAACTATGCCAGAATTTTTTCTAAATCAAACTGTGTAGTCCCTTAGTATTTATTCCAAATCAAAATGATGTAAATACATCCACTATCAAACTATGCCTATAATTAGTTTTTAACCAAACTATGTAGTCCCTTATTTCGTATTTATTCCAGATCAAAATATTGGAAAGAAATCCGCTAACAAACTATGCCCATATTAATTTATGAGTCAAATGGTGTAGTCCCTTCCTTAGTATTTATTCAATAGAAAATAGTGGAAAGACATCCACTGCCAAACTATGCCCGGTATTATTTTTGACCCAAACTATGTAGTTCATTCATCAATATTTATTCCAGACAAAAACGTTGGAAAGACATCCATCGTCAAACTATGCCTAAAATTATTTCTAAGGAAGGTTCGCACATAATTGAACCTTTCATTGGTAACACAATTATGGTTTTGACAGGGAAATCTTCAACCAATAAATATCAGAATTCTGCTTTTAATAATCAAGGCCGAGATATGTCTTCATAACTCACACCCCCAACAGGTAGAATGATTCACCTATAGGAAAATGATGCCAACAGGTAGAATGGTTCATGCATAGGAAATATGACTTCCCAGTAGACAGAATGGTTCCCCCAGGAAAATTAAAAAACAATGAACTTTATTTTCCTACAACTGTGTGAGTGACAAAGTCAGATAGCTCTAGAGAGAGAGAGAGAGAGAGTATGAGTGCCTAACCTCATGTGAGAGTGATCCATATTTATGTGAGAATGAAATTAAAGATCATATATATTCACATACACACATATATATATGGAAATAAACACAATGGTACAATAATCTCAAATTCTTTTAAATGAATGAAATAGAACAAAATGTAAAACAAAAACAACTAGAATTGTGGTAGTTATATCTCTAAGATGACATGTAGCATTTATGCTCATTCGTAACAAGTTGAATAAAAAGGAGGAATAAATTCCTATATATCATAAGTATGAGGGAAAGAACCCTAAACATCCAAAAACCTAACCCTAGAATATGAATCGTCATAAATTGTGTGGCCCCATGGTGGTTAGTTGAACAATCCACTTCCTGGGGTCATAATGTTTGCACACGATATCCGTTTAGGGCGCTTGATATTCCATTGAATATAATTTTTTGAGGATTACAATAATGGATCGGACCCAAAGAAATTTGACAACCTAATTTTAGGTCATTGCAGGACCCAAAAACATCGTTTAGGGCCTCAAAACAACCCCAAAAGTTTGGGACTTGGAAAATAGGAGAAAATTGCTAGAAAATTGCCAAAATGGAAAATTGTTTTGAGATAGTGGAATATGTGGGTGGCCACATATATCCATCTGGATCAGTCCTACCCCATTAGGAAGCAATCGTATCCATTTCATTGAGTGCCCCCATAAAATGGGGAAACATCTGATGAACATGACTCTTGGTGAGCCACTTGCCTTGGTGGAGTAGTTCCCTTGCTTTGACAATCCGGTATAGTCTGCGATATCCTGAAATGAGCTTAAACATGCTCGAATAATATCTTAGAAGTAGCCTTGGAAGATATGATCTTCTTGCAAGCTATCAAAATGGCCAACTTAGAGAAGTGATCCATGACCACAAACACATAGTCATTACCATGCTTAGTTGAAGGTAGTCCTGACATGTAATCCATGGATATGGATTCCCATGGCCCATTGGGAATGGGAAGAAGGGTCTACACCCTTTCTTTTATATGCAAGGTATCTTGATGGAACATGCAGTGTAGGATTTGATATATTGGCCGACATCTTATCAGAGCTTGGGCCAATACTTTTGCAATACTAACATTGTCTTCTCAATGTCAAAGTGCCATGACACCCAACTGTAATACACTTCCCAAATCATCTTCACATGATCGCTTGAAGGAACACAAATATGGACCATATGGAAGAGAAATCCTTCTTGGATATTACAATATACCACTAGTGTGTCTGCATATAAGGCTTGATAGATGGGAGCTGTGAAATTAGGATCACTGTCATATAGTTGATTCCACCTAGAAGTCTTGTGGCCACAAGAGTTGAGCACCGTGGTTAATGCTACTACTCGAGGTCGACTGAGGAAATCAGTGAATTGATTGGTGTTTCCCTCATTATATTTAATTTTCATATGAAAATACTGCAAGTAAGTGGACCACTTCTGGTGGTGGTCATTCTATAACTTTCCTTGGGTTTGCTTAAACTATAAGGCCTTATGATAAATGTGGATGACCATTTCTTTTCCAAGGATGTAATGCTTCCATAAGCAACATGATTGGACATGAAGTATATTTCCTTGTCATAGGTGGGGTACTTGCAGACTATATATGAAAGTGTCTTGCTGTGATATGCCACTGGATGGACATACCAAGTGAGTATCGCACCAATGACATAGTCTGAAGCATCTTCCTCAATCTCATAGGCGTGTTGTATATCTAGTAAGGTAAGGACGTGCACCAAACATAAGTGTTGCTTCATCTCTTCAAATGCATGTTTTTCTATCTTGGGACAGATGAAATTAGCATTAGATCCACCTTTGGTCACCTAATTAAGAGACCAAGAAATATTAGAGAAGCCCAATGCAAATTTGTGATAGAAGTTGGCAAGACCTAGGAAGCTACGAAGCTCTGTGAGAGTCGTCGGGGTCGGTCAGTTGAAAATGGCTTGGATCTTGGTTGGATCCACATGAACACCAAGATTGTGAATTTCCATGTCTAACATATTACCTTCCTACACAGTTTCGCTGTGATGAGGGACACTGCAGTAGCGAGAAGTGTCTCTAGTATCCTATAGAGTTTCTTTCCCAAAGTAATATCGACAGTATGAGGTCTAGACTCATACACATAATGATGTTTCCACATGTATGGTTTTCCTAAAAAAAACATCACAAACTTCAAGCAGGGAAACATCACGCATTACCTCATCTTTGAAGGGCTTGATGCCATAGCAGAGACATCACTGTTGACTTGCGTGGATGTCTCATCCCTAGCTCAACCAAACAATGTTGTAGCGTTGAGGATGTGGAACCGTCAGAAGATTCAATATTTTGATAACCTCAACTCAGATGAGGTTCTTCTGACTACTACTGTCGATAATGAAATGTAGCAGAGCCCCCTACACCCATAGTTGTGAATAGAATAGGTGCTCCCCTTCCTCTTGCTCCTATGACTCTTTTGGCTACATATTTGCAGAGGTGATGGTGGAACTAAGTTCCACATCAAATATTTTCTTTCCCCTTTCCTTGTTTGCATCAGTGTCTAAGACAAAGTGTGGAACTAGGGATTTTGTCTCATCCAATAATGATTGTTTTGAGAGACATTCATCGGTGTTGTGCCAAGGTATTTTTTGGAACTCGCACCACTTGTCGGTATCTTTTTTTCATTTCCCACTACCCTTCTTTATATGTGTTTTTGAATGGTTTTCAATACTTTGGTTTCCTTTCTCTGTCCTTTGGTTTCTGAATTAAGACCACTTTTTTCCAGGATTCTGCTGCTGATTTGCAGACACAAAATCCTTCTTGATCTTTTGCTTGATCTTGACAGCATATCGGTAAGTTTATCCTAGGGAGGATACGTTCAAGAAACCCATCTCCGACTGAATGTACTTGTGCAGTTCATTGTGGTACTTCAGAACCAAGTTTCGTTTAGAGCCTCTAATACCTAGCTTTGAGTACAAGGTATTTAATATATTGGTATACTCTAACATCGTTTGGTCTCTTTCCTGGCACAATGTCATCCAATGTGTGTATTGGTCATCATAGTTTCCGACATGGTAGAATTATTCTTTGATGAAATCAGTAAAATATTCCCAAGTGTTTTTTGTCCTAGATATTTCATATTCATCCCGCACATGCCTCTTAAATTATCCATCCCACCAGTATTTTATATGGGGGAGGGACTTAAGGAGCGCGAACGTGATCTTTTCATTAACGAAAAAATTTTGAACAGAGAAGTAACCCTCTAATAGAATCAACCATTTTCCCAAATAATTTTCATCTATCTTTCCTTCAAACAAGGGGATTTCAAAGTCAACTTACACCTTGAAGGGAATTTCACCCCCGAAACGGATGCTCGTGGAAGGTGCATTCGAAGCCGTCAACATTCTTCGAAGGATCTAGCTGAAATTATTCATCATCTTATTCCTCTATCACATGAGAGATTCCTTAAGAAATAGTTTAATAGGATGTCTTTCTCCATCATCTCTCTTTTCTTCTCCCACTAAGTGAGTTTTCTTAGGTTGACGAATGGTAATTTCCCCTAGCTCAACCAATTTGAGACCCAACTCTCGATATTCAGATATGGTCGAGGACATGCATTGAGAAATCATAAGAGCAGAAGGATATGATACCACTGATCCAGATTTATGTGAGAACGAAATGATAGAGCATATATATTCACATACATAGATATATGACAATAAAAACTATGGTATAGTAAACTCATATTATATTAAATGAAAGAAACAGAACAAATTGTAAAAGAAAAGCAATTATAATGGTGGTAGCTATATCTTTGACAAGAGATGTGGCGGATACGCTTATTCATGACAAGATGAATAAAAAAGGAATAAAAAAGGCCTATATATCATAAGTATGAGGTAAATCGCCCTAAACATCCACAAACCTAACCCTAAAACATGAATCGTCATAAAGTTTGCATCCCCAAGGTGGTTAGTTGAAAATTCAACTTCCTAGGGTCATAGCTTTTGCATACGATCTTCATTTAGGGTGCTTGATAGTCCATTAGAAAGATATATCTAAGCAGTACAATAATAGACAACTCTCTTGTGGTTTGCTGCGGGCCCAAAAAACATCATTTAGGGCTTCAAAATGGCCCCAGAAGCTCAGGACTTGAAAAACAGGATAAAATTATTAGGAATTTGCCGAATTGGAAAATTGTTTTGAGCCAATCTAATAGGTGGCTGGACACCTATATCCATATGGATCAGTCCTCCACCCTTAAAAAGAAATGGTATCCATTGCTTTGAGTTCCCCCATCAAATGGGGAAACTTCTACTGAACTTGACACCTAGAGAGCCACTTGAAATGGTGGAGTAGTTGCCCTTCTTTGACAACTCGATATAGTTGGATCTTCAGCTAGCAAATGACCTTAACCTATGTCACCGGGATATAATCAATGGTTTCTTTTCCCATTCAGTCATGATTAATCTATGTAGGTTTCAATTGTTCTTCCACCTCCAAGGTGTCCAACAGTGGTGGAAAATATGGTCAAAGGAGCTCCACATTGAATACTGGGTGTAGGCAAAGGAATGGAGGAATTTTTAATTCGAAGGAATTGTAACCAACTGCCTTGGTGATTTTTTATGGCCCATATAGAAGTGGGAAAAGCTTGTGATGGGGTCGTGTGAGCCTCTTTTTCTACAAATGCAACCAAAGCTTATCCCCCACCTAGAACTTATGTGGAACCCGATGTTGTTCATGTTGTTGCTTGTACGTAGTATTGGCCTTTTCCAAAATGTCATGGACATGTTGGTGGATGTGTTGGATTCGTTCAACAAATCTATTGGCCTTATCAGCCTCATCCTAAGCATGGGAATATTCCTCCCATGTGGATGCAACGGGAAAAGCTACATCAATTGGGGCCAGCGTATGGAAATCTAGGCACACTTGAAAAGGGATGTGGCTAGTGGAGCTATGAAGGGATCTGTTATAGCTATGTTCAACATAAGGAATTATCTTATCCCATGTGCGGGCATGTTTAGAATTATACAGTCTCATAATATGCATGATTATCTGGTTGACTACTTATGTTTTTCCATCGTTCTGGGGGTGGAAGGAAGTCAATTTGGTGAGATTGATACCTATCAATGACCATAGACTAGACCAGAAATTGCTTAAGAACTGATTGTCTCAATCTAAAATGATAGTTTGTGGTAGCCCAAAATGAACCCAAACATGCTTGAAGAAGATCTTAGCAATGGCCTCGGTAAATATGCTCTTCTTACAAGCTATCAGAATGTCCATCTTAGAGAATCGATCCATGATCACAAACACATAGACATGACCATGATTAGTTGAAGGCAGTCATGACATGTAATCCATGGAGATGGATTCCCATGGCCCATAGGGAGTGGGAAGAGGGGTGTACAACCCTTTCTTTTTTATGGTCAATTTCACGATGAAACAAGCAGTGCGGGATCTAATATATCAACTAACATGTTATCGGATCTTGGGATTATACTTCTACAATATTGGCATTGTCTTCTGAGTGCCAAAGTTCCCTGCCACCTAATCGTAAGGCCTATGAATTTGTGAATCTTTGTGAGTGTCATTGAGGTCATCCAATCACTGATGGATTGGATCTTGGTTGGATCCACATAACCACTGTGTTTTTCCATGATGTATCTCAGGTATTGAACCCTTTCCATGCCAAAGGATCACTTCTCTGTGTTGTCATAGGGTGATAAGGACCTGGTGGATATGTTGTAAATGTTCTACTGTATATGAGGATATCATCTAGATATATGACCACCAAGGAATTGGTGAATAGCCGTAGTGTGTCATACATCATCCTCGTGAAGTTTGTCGGAGCATTATTCAAGCCAAAAGGCATGACCAACTACTTGGAAGTTAATGATAGTCTAACTTTGTATCAATCTTGCTGAAATATTTGGCCCCCTTGAGCTGGTCTAGGAGTTCATCGATCCAAGGTATCAGATACTAAATCTAGATTGTGATATTTTTTAGAGCTCATTATTCAATACCGAGTCCCCAAATTGTTATCTAGTGAAATGGAACTTCTCTGTCCGAGTACTAACACTTAATGTATCAGTACACAAAAGGACAAAGTGGATTGAAGTGGCCAAAACCCTATAGATGTCCGTGTACCTTAATGCATATTCACCCTTCCAGTCTTATCTATGTTTTATAAAAGGTTTAAGGTTAAATCGTGAATATTTCCACAACAACCCGTGATCCATTCGCGAGTAGCCATATATACAACATGAGACTACATCATCACACTTTGAACTCATGGATTACCTTTATAAAAGTCGTGGTTAACTCACGACTTTCCTATATTAGTACCCACGATTACCCTAAGCCAAAAAATTAAAAATTAAAACATGTTTAGTTAAGGACAGTTGGGCTCGTAATCATAACGTTCCCAACTTCCTCAACCATCTCAACCTTTGTAACTCCTCTCATTCATCCAGTATAAATAGAGGGTAGGGGTTGAGGTCAAAGATATATCTTAAGAGAGCAAGGTTATTTTGGTGGAGATTTTGGAGCAACAGAACTGAATTCCTTGGCTAGCAGAGGAGGACTTGTATCAGATACTAGTTGTATTTTTCATCACTACTCATCAATAAAGAGATATTTTCTTCCAAATTGGTGCACTAGTATTCTTATATGATATGATTTCAAAATTATCTTGTTGTCTTATTGCAATCATAATATTTCATTAATATCTTATATAGCATCTAAGATATTGCAGGAAGGTGTTGATCTCTTTGGCAGGTGTGAATATCCCTAGAAGTTGTTGGAGCAATTGGATTGAAGGAGAAATCTATGACCAGCCTTCATAAACAAGGTACACTAACTTTATTCCCTATTTCTCTGTCAAATTTTCTAAATACCTAAATATCTGCAGGTTTAATTTTGGTATGTTGGTGACCTTAGACTCTTAGGTCATAAGGTAGACTTTCCCTGAAAAACTGGACTGGTGACTCCACTGGGGAGTCTAACCTGTTTTGGGTGTGTTCCATAGGTTTCCTTTCCAGTTTTGCTCTGTTTGATCCTATAAGTGTTTCGCTTAGTATTTACCCTGATTTTTTAGTGTTGAAGGTTCGGGATCCTTTAGTCATTTCTTTTTCTTTTTGAACAAATTTGACTGTATTCATGGGTTGTTAATACATATAGTCGTGAGTGCCCTGTTGTATTCATAGGTTGACTGTATATATAGCCGTGAATGGTTCATGGATTGTCTTGGTGGCAATCGTGTTTTTTGGTAGGTATAGGTCAGATTTCTAGGGTTTTGCTTGTTCTTTTCCTTCTGACTTCTAAGGTGTCTATAAGGTTTCTTCTTTAGCTTAGTATTATTGTTGTGCGCATGTGCATTTCACTTTTAATTGTTAAATCAAGTTTTTTTGAGTAAGTTAGATCTAATTTATCTTTTGTGAATATGTTGGGTCTTTCCTTCTTGGTTGTTTGGTTTGACTGCTTGTGTATTTTTATGTTGTGGTGTTTTTCAGTCCTTTCAGGACACTGATATACCTTGGATTATTGTTGTAGTAGTCTAGGTGAGTCATTTTTGCCAACTTTTGGATCTATCGGTCTTACCAAGTCAATAGTTCTGTCCAGGCTAGGGTTTGAGTCATCTCTTCTTGGTTGTCTGAAGATTGTTATTCTAAGGATTTGACTAGTATATTTGCATTTATATATGATCAGATTGCTTAGCTTGCTTAAGGTGCATTTAATTGCATAAAGTTTTTGAATTTTTGAAATAGAAAGACAAAATAAAGTTTGTTGGGTGTGTTATCATCTAGATTAATTCACCTAATATTTAATTATCGACTGGGGTTGGTAGGCTTAGAGTTGATACAAAATATATGTGAAGGTAGAGGGTGCCGTGTAAATATTTTATCAAACAAAAGATCGAAAGATATTTCAAAATGAAAAATCAAGTCAAACTTCTAAGAATTCAATTATTAAAGTAATTAAACCAGAACAGAATACTAAACTAGATAATCAATCATTTATTTCATAAGCAACTAAATTGAAACCGGAAAAAGATACTATCAATAAATAATCTTTCAAATGGAAAACTAGGGTGCAAGGAAGACTTAATTCATAAACAAGTAGAAAACTTAATAAAAATAAACAAGTAGAAAACCTAATAAAGAAAACCTAATAAAAAGAAACAAGTAGACAACTTAATAAAGAAAACCTAATAAAAAGAAATAAGTAGAAAACTTAATAGGAATATCTTTGAATTTTGTCCTACAAGTCTCTTTCAGTAATCATGCAATAAGAATGGAAAAACCTAAAAACATACTACGGATAACACATATAATACTGAATTTTACATGCAAACGGATAAATTAATCCAAAGGCATGAACACAAAACAATACAACAGTAAAAGGAAATCAGAAACAAACTCAAGAAACAAAACATAAAATAGCTTAAAACATGTTTAAGGCAGGAAGAAGTGAGGTAAGTTTTAATAAATAACCTAAAACAATTCAAATTAACTTTAATATAAAATAAAACTATCATTTAACTATTAAAGTCAAAGCATACTTCAAATACTAAAGAAACAGAACTTAAACAATTTCAAAACACATTAAAAACACTAAAAGCGAAATAGTGGGCTGAATGGTAGACCGAACTATGGGTCTGAAAGGGGTGATTGAATGACAGTTTAAACAGGTTGTCTGAATGACAGTCTATACCATTAAAATAACATAAATTAACCTAAATGATCTATTCTTCAGCTGAATTCGTGCACATGTAGATATAATGCATAAAGGCAGTAAATAAACCTATTTATTAATCAAATTTAACAATGAAATGAACTTAAGCAAATTCGTGAATATAAAGAAATCATTGCATATTAATAATCAAACTGGAAATGAAATCACTGAAAGTAAATGGAAAGCAAACTATGCGTGCAACTAGATATCTAATCTTCAGAAATAAAATGCATTACAGTAAGCAAATGAAATAATAAAACAAACTAGAATTAAACTAATTACAATAGAAAAGATAAAAAAAATAAACAAGAAAAGAAAAGAAACCTCTGGTTGATGAGGGGCCCTCTCAGCAATCAGGGGTGATGCCTGGCTAACGCTTACTCAAATGCAATCATCAACAGCAAAGCATACAGCTCTTTATTAATGAAGATGGAACAGAAATTCAATGTGCTTAAGAATAACAAATCAAAGCATAAACTGGTAGAACTCGCTAGCTAACTGAGCTCTCACGAAGAGGCTGGTATATATATTGTTTTATAGGGATGAGCAAGCCGACCCTTTAGTGGTCAAATGCTCTCTAAATTTAGTCAACCATAAAGGCACCTAACTAATTAAACTCCAACGCACAGCATCTCCCTTATTCATTGTGTGTCGGCTCTCTTCATTGCACGGTGTAACACATAGCTCCTCCTTCAACGCGAACATATCTCTACAGTGTGCGATGTGGCATACAACTCTTCCTTCAACGTGAATAGATCTCTACAAAGTGTGTGATGTGGTGCATAGCTCCTTCCTTAGCGCAGGCTAGTGGAGTAGTGTTGGAAAGAGGAGAGCGTGCTGGAGAGCCTTCTAGAATGCAAACCATTGCATCTTCAAATGTGTGGATTGTTGGTGTGGTGTTGAGCATGGGTGGCATGATGGAGAGTCTTCTAGAATGGGAGCTTCTCCATCATCTGAACGCGTGGAGAATAGGTCGTTTGCAGAACTGTTTCAACATTTTAATGCATGGAATCAGTTTTCAACAACGCTTAGGAAATCGGTGAATTGATTGGTGTTTCCCTTATTATATTTAATTTTCATATGAAACTACTGCAAGTAAGTGGACCACTTCTGGTGGTGGTCATTCTATAACTTTCCTTGGGTTTGCTTAAACTATAAGGTCTTATGATCAGTGTGGATGACCATTTCTTTTCCAAGGATGTAATGCTTCCATAAGCGACATCATTGGACATGAAGTATATTTCCTTGTCATAGGTGGGGTACTTACAGACTATATATGAAAGTGTCTCGCTGTGAAATGCCACTGGATGGACATGCCAAGTGAGTATCGCACCAATGACATAGTCTGAAGCATCTTCCTCATTCTCACAGGGTTGTTGTATATCTAGTAACGTAAGGACACGCACCAAACATAAGTGTTGCTTCATCTCTTCAAATGCATGTTTTTCTATCTTGGGCCAGATGAAATTAGTGTTAGATCCACCTTTTGTCACTTGATTAAGAGACAAAGAAATATTAGAGAAGCCCAATGCAAATTTGTGATAGAAGTTGGCAAGACCTAGGAAGCTACAAAGCTCTGTGCGAGTCGTCAGGATCATTCAATTGAAATGGATTGGATCTTGGTTGGATCCACATGAACACCATTTTTTTCCATGATTTATCACAGGTACTAAACCCTTTCCATGCCAAAGGAAAACTTCTCTACATTTACATATAGCTTGTGTTGTCATAGGATTCTAAGGACTTGGCGGATATGATGCAAATGTTTTTCCCATGTTCTACTGTAGATGAGGATATCATCTAGATATATGACCAAAAAAGAATCGGTGAATGACCATAATATGTCATCCATTGTCTTCATGAAGGTTTTTGAAGCGTTATTCAAGTTGAAAGGTATGACCAACTACTCAAAAAGGATTTCCTAAGATTTGAAGGCAGACTTCCAAACATCGGTCTCCTCAATTGGAACTTGATGATAGTTGGACTTCATATCAATATTGCTGAAATATTTTGCCCCCTTAAGCTGGTCAAGGAGGTCATCAATTTGGGGAATGAAATATTGATTCCAAGCTATGATCTTGTTTAGAGCTTGGTAGTCAATACAAAGTCACCATGTCCCATGTTTCTTCTGTACTAACACAATTGTGCTCCCACGAGGTGAGGAGATGGGTTGAATGTGTTTATTTTGTATTAACTCTTGAATATAACATGTGATTTCTTCATTATCCATGAGTTAACACTTGTATACTGGACCATTGGGAAAAGACACTCCAAGTATCAAATCAATGGAATACTTGACCTGACAATGTATTAGAACCTCGACAAGTGTGGTGAATATGTCTTTGTATGCTTCCATCATATTGTCTACATGTTTCTACTATTTAAAAGGGTTCTTTGTGGAGGTTGCAGATGTTTTTGCAATATTTAGTTCACCCTCATAACGAAACATGAATATTGTGAATTTCCATGTCTAAGATATTACCTTCCTACACAGTTTCACTGTGATGAGGGACACTGCAGTAGCGGGAAGTGTCTCTAGTACCTTATAGAGTTTCTTTCCCAAAGTAATATTGACACTATGAGGTCTATACTCATACACATAATGATGTTTCCACATGTATGGTTTTCCTAAAAAAACATCACAAAATTCAAGCAGGGAAACATCACACATTACCTCATCTTTGAAGGGCTTGATGCCATAGGAGAGATGTCACTGTTGACTTGCGTGGATGTCTCATCCCTAGCTCAACCAAACAATGTTGTAGGGTTGAGGATGTGGAACTGTCAGAAGATTCAATATTTTGACAACCTCAGCTCATATGAGGTTCTTCTGACTACTACTGTCGGTAATGAAATGTAGCGGAGTCCCCTACACCCATAGTTGTGAATAGAATAGGTGCTCCCCTTCCTCTTGCTCCTATGACTCTTTTGGCTGGATATTTGTAGTGGCGATGGTGCAACTAAGTTCCATGTCAAATATTTTCTTTCCCCTTTCCTTCTTTGCATCAATGTCTAATACAAAGTGTGGAACTAGGGATTTTATCTCATCCAACAATGATTGTTTTGAGAGACATTCATCGGTGTTGTGCCAAGGTATTTTTTGGAACTCGCACCACTTATCGGTATCCTTTTTTCATTTCCCACTACCCTTCTCTATATGTGTCTTTGAATGGTTTTCAATACTTTGGTTTCCTTTCTCTGTCCTTTGGTTTCTAAATTAAGACCACTTTTTTCCAGGATTCTGCTGCTGATTTGTAGACACAAAATCCTACTTGATCTTTTGCTTGATCTTGACAGCATATCGGTAAGTTTCTCCTAGGAAGGATACGTTCAAGAAACCCATCTTCGACTGAATGTACTTGTGCAGTTCAATGTGGTACTTCAGAACCAAGTTTCGTTTAGAGCCTCTAATACCTAACTTTGAGTACAAGGTATTTAATATATTGGTATACTCTAACACTGTTTGGTCTCTTTCCTAGTGCAATGTCATCCATTATGTGTATTGGTCATCATAGTTTCCGACATGGTAGAATTATTCTTTCACGAAATCAATAAAATATTCCCAAGTGTTTTTTATCCTGGATATTTCATATTCATCCCACGCATGCCTCTTAAATTATCCATCCCACCAGTCTTTTATATGGGGGAGGGACTTAAGGAGCGCGAAGGTGATCTTTTCATTTTCATCAAAATTTTGAACAAAGGAACCCTCTAATAGACTCAACCATTTTTCCAAATAATTTTCATCTATCTTTCCTTCAAACAAGGGTATTTTGAAGTTAACTTATACCTTGAAGGGAATTTCACCCCCGAAATGGATGCTCGTGGAAGGTGCATTCGAAGCTGTCAACATTCTTCGAAGGATCTAGCTGAAATTATTCATCATCTTATTCCTCTAGCACATGAGGGATTCCTTAAGAAACAGTTTAATAGGATGTCTTTCTCTATCATCTCTCTTTTCTTCTCCCACTAAGGGATTTTTCTTGGGTCGACGAATGGTAATTTCCCCTAGCTCAACCAATTCGAGACCCAACTCTCGATATTCAGAGATGGTCGAGGACATGCATTGAGAAATCATAAGAGCAGAAGGATATGATACCACTGATCCAGATTTATGTGAGAATGAAATGAAAGAGAATATATATTTTCATACATAGATATATGAAAATAAAAACTGTGGTATAGTAAACTCATATTATATTAAATGAATGAAACAAAACAAATTGTAAAAGAAAATCAACTATAACGGTGGTAGCTATATCTTTGAGAAGAGATGTGGAGGATACGCTTATTCATGACAAGATGAATACAAAAGGAATAAAAAATTCCTATACATCATAAGTATGAGGTAAATCACACTAAACATCCACAAACCTAACCCTAAAACTTGAATCGTCATAAAGTTTGCATCCCTAAGGTGGTTAGTTGAAAATTCAACTTCCTGGGGTCATAGCTTTTGCATACGATCTTCATTTAGGGTGCTTGATAGTCCATTCGAAAGATATATCCAAGTAGTACAATAGTATATAACTCTCTTTTGGTTTGTTGTGGGCCCAAAAAACATCATTTAGGGCCTCAAAATGTCCCTAGAAGCTCAGGACTCGAAAAATAGGATAAAATTATTAGGAATTTTCCAAATTGGAAAATTGTTTTGAGCCAATATAATAGGTGGGTGCACACCTATATCCATGTGGATAAATCCTCTCCCTTAATAAGAAATGGTATCCATTGCTTTGAGTTCCCCCATCAAATGGGGAAACTTCTACTAAACTTGAAAACTAGAGAGACACTTGCCTTGGTGGAGTAGTTGCCCTTCTTTGACAACTCGATATAGTTGGATCTTTAGATAGCAACTGACCTTAACCTATGTCACCATGATATAATCAATGGTTTCTTTTCCCATTCAGTCATGATTAATCTATGTAGGTTTCAATTGTTCTTCCACCTCCGAGGTGTCCAACAGTGGTGGAAAATATGGTCAAAGGAGCTCCACATTGAATACTAGGTGTAGGCAAAGGAATGGAGGAATGTTTAATTCAAAGGAATTGTCACCAACTTCCTTGGTGAATTTTTATGGCCTATATAAAAGTGGGAAAATCTTGTGATGGGGTTGTGTGAGCCTCTTTTTCTACAAATGCAACCAAACCTTATCCCCCACCTAGAACTTATGTGGAACCCGATGTTGTTCATGTTGTTGCTTGTACGTAGTATTGGCCTTTTCCAAAATGTCATGGACATGTTGGCAGATGTGTTGGATTCATTCAACAAATCTATTGGCCTTATTAGCCTCATCCTGAGCATGGGAAGATTCTTCCCATGTGTAAGCAATGGGCATAGCTACATCAATTGGGGCTAGCATATGGAAATCCAGGCACACTTGAAAAGGAATGTGACTAGTGGAGCTATGAAGGGATTTGTTATAGCTATGTTGAACATAAGGAATGATCTTATCCCATGTGTAGGGATGTTTAGAATTATACAATCTCATAATATGCATGATCATTCGGTTGACTACTTATGTTTTTCCATCATTCTGGGGATGGAACGTAGTCAATTTGGTGAGATTGATATCTATCAATGACCATAGACTAGACCAGAAATTGCTTAAGAACTGATTGTCTCAATCTAAAATGATAGTCTGTGGTAGCCCAAAATGAACCCAAACATGCTTGAAGAAGATCTTAGTAGTGGCCTCGGTAAATATGCTCTTCTTACAAGCTATCAGAATGTGCATCTTAGAGAATCGATCCATGACCACAAACACATAGACATGACCATGATTAGTTGAAGGCAGTCCTAACATGCAATCCATGGATATGGATTCCCATGGCCCATAGGGAGTGGGAAGAGGGGTGTACAACCCTTTCTTTTTTATGGTCTATTTCACGATGAAACAGGTAGTGCAGGATCTAATATAAAAACTAACATCTTGTCAGATCTTGGGATTATACTTCTACAATATTGGCATTGTCTTCTGAGTGCCAAAGTTCCCTGCCACCCGATTGTAAGGCCTATGAAGTTGTGAATCTTTGTGATTGTTTTCAAGGTCATCCAATCACTAATGGATTGGATATTGGTTGGATCCACATAACCACCATGTTTTTCCATGATGTATCTTAGGTACTGAACCCTTTCCATGCCAAAGGATCACTTCTCTATGTTGTCATAGGGTGATAAGGACCTGGTGGATATGTTGTAAATGTTATTCCCATGTTTTCTTGTATATGAGGATATCATATAGATATATGACCACAAAGGAATTGGTGAATAGTTGTAGTGTGTCGTACATCATCCTCGTGAATTTTGTCGGAGCATTGTTCAAGCCAAAAGGCATGACCAACTACTTGGAAGTTAATGATAGTCTAACTTTGTATCAATCTTGCTGAAATATTTGGCCCCCTTGAGCTGGTCTAGGAGTTCATCGATCCAAGGTATGGGATACTGAATCTGGATTGTGATATTTTTCAGAGCTCACTATTCAATATCGAGTCCCTAAATTGTTATCTAGTGAAATGGAACTTCTCCATCCGAGTACTAACACTCAATGTATCAGTACACAAAAGGACAAATTGGATTGAAGTGGCCAAAACCCTAAAGATGTCCATGTGCCTTAATGCATCTTCACCCTTCCACTCTTACCTATGTTTTATAAAAGGCTTAAGGTTAAATCGTGACTATTTCCACAACAACCTGTGATCCATTCGCGAGTAGCCATATATACAACCTCCAACTACATGATCACACTTTGAACTCACGGATTACCATTATAAAAGTCGTGGTTAACTCACGACTTTCCTATATTAGTACCCACGATTACCCTAAGCCAAAAATTTAAAAATAAAAACATGTTTAGTTAAGGACAGTTGGGCTCATAATCATAACGTTCCCAACTTCCTCAACTAGCTCAACCTTCATAACACCTCTCATTAATCAAGGATAAATAGAGGGTATGGGTTGAGGTCAAAGATATATCTTAAGAGAGCAAGGTTATGTTGGTGGAGATTTTGGAGCAACAGAACTGAATTCCTTGGCTAGCAGAGGAGGACTTGTATCAGATACTGGTTGTATTTTTCATCCCTGCTTATCAATAAAGAGATTTTCTTCCAAATTGGTGCACTAGTATTCTTATATGATATGATTTCTAAATTATCTTGTTGTCTTATTGCAATCATAATATTTCATTAATATCTTATATAGCATCTAAGATATTGCAGGAAGGTGTCTCTCTCTTTTGCAGGTGTGAATATCCCTAGAAGTTGTTGGAGCAATTGGATTGAAGGAGAAATCTATGACCAGCCTTCATAAACAAGGTACACTAACTTTCTTCCCTATTTCTTTGTCAAATTTCCAAATACCTAAATATCTGCAGGTTTAATTTTGGTATGTTGGTGACCCCAGACTCTTCGGTGATATGGTAGAATCTCCCTGAAAAACTGAACTGGCGACTCCACTGGGGAGTGTAACCTGTTTTGGGTCTATTCCATAGGTTTCCTTTCTAGTTTTTCTCTGTTTGATCCTATAAGTGTTTCGCTTAGTATTTACCCTGAGTTTTTAGTGTTGAAGGTTCAGGATCCTTTAGTCATTTCTTTTTCTTTTTGAACAAATTTGACTGTATTCGTGGGTTGTTAATACATACAGTCGTGAGTGCCTTGTTGTATTCATGGGTTGATTGTATATATAGTTGTGAATGGTTCGCGAGTTGTCTTGGTGGCAATCGTGATTTTCGGTAGGTATAGGTCAGATTTATAGGGTTTTGCTTGTTCTTTTCCTTCTGACTTCTAAGGTGTCTGTAAGGTTTATTCTTTAGCTTATTATTGTTGTTGTGCGCATGTGCATTTCACTTTTAATTGTTAAATCAAGTGTTTTTGAGTAAGTTAGATCTAATTTATCTTTTGTGAATATGTTGGGTTTTTCCTTCTTGGTTGTTTGGTTTGAATGCTTGTGTATTTTTATGTTGTTGGTGTTTTTCAGTCCTTTTAGGACACTAATATACCTTGGATTGTTGTTGTAGTAGTCTAGGTGAGTCATTTTTGCCAACTTTTGGATCTATCGGTCTTACCAAGTCAATAGTTATGTCCAGGCTAGGGTTTGAGTCATCTCTTCTTGGTTGGCTAAAGATTGTTATTGTAAGGATTTGGCTAGTATATTTTCATTTATATATGATCAGATTGCTTAGCTTGCTTAAGGTGCATTTAATTGCATAAAGTTTTTGAATTTTTGAAATAGAAAGACAAAAGAAAGTTTGTTGGGTGTGTTATCATCTAGATTAATTCACCTAATATTTAATTATCAACTGGGGTTGGTAGGCTTAGAGTTGATACCAAATATATGCGAAGGTAGACGTGTCGTGTAAATATTTTATCAAACAAAAGATCGAAAGATATTTCAAAATGAAAAATCAAGTCAAACTCCTAAGAATTCAATTATTAAATTAATTAAATCGGAGCAGAATACTAAACTAGATAATCAATCATTTATTTCATAAGCAACTAACTTTAAACCAGAAAAAGATACTATCAACAACTAATCTTTCCAATGGAAAACTAGGGTGCAAGGAAGACCTAATTCATAAGCAAGTAGAAAACTTAATAAAAAGAAACAAGTAGAAAACTTAATAAAGAAAACCTAATAAAAAGAAACAAGTAGACAACTCAATAAAGAAAACCTAATAAAAAGAAATAAGTAGAAAACTTAATAGGAATATCTTTGAATTCTGTCCTACAAATCTCTTTCAGTAATCACGCAATAAGAATGGAACAAACTAAAAACATACTACAGATAACACATATAATACTGAATTTTACATGCAAACGGATAAATTAATCCAAAGGCATGAACACAAAACAATACAACAGTAAAAGGAAATCAAAAACAAACTCAAGAAACAAAACATAAAATAGCTTAAAACATGTTTAAGGTGGGAAGAAGTAAGGTAACTTTTAATAAATAACCTAAAACAATTCAAATTAACTATAATATAAAATAAAACTATCGTTTAACTATTAAAGTCAAAGCATACTTCAAATACTAAAGAAATAGAACTTAAACAATTTCAAAACACATTAAAAACACTAAAAGTGAAATAGTGGGCTGAATGGCAGACTGAACTGTCGGTCTGAAAGGGGTGATTGAATGACAGTTTAAACAAGTTGTCTGAATGACAATCTGTACCATTAAAATAACATAAATTAACCTAAATGATCTATTCTTCAGCTAAATTCGTGCACATGTAGATATAATGCATAAAGGCAGTAAATAAACATATTTATTAATCAAATTTAACAATGAAATGAACTTAAGCAAATTCATGAATATAAAGAAATCATTGCATATTAATAATCAAACTGGAAATGAAATGAATGAAAGTAAATGGAAATCAAACTATCCGCGCAACTAGCTATCTAATCTTTAGAAATAAAATGCATTATATTAAGCAAATGAAATAATAAAACAAACTAGAATTAAACTAATTACAACAGAAAAGATAAAAGAAATAAAGAAAAGAAAAGAAACCTCTGGTTGATGAGGGGCCCTCTCAGTAATCAGGGGTGATGCCTGGCCAACTCTTACTCAAATGCAATCATCAACAGCAAAGCATACATCTCTTTATTAACGAAGATGGAATATAAATACAGTGTGCTTAAGAATAACAAATCAAAGCATAAACTGGTAGAACTCGCTAGCTAACTGAGCTCTCACGAAGAGGCTGGTATATATATTGTTTTACAGGGATGAGTAATCCAACCCTTTAATGGTTGACTGATCTCTAAATTTAGTCAACCATAAAGGCACCTAACTAATTAAACTCCAACACACAGCATCTCCCTTATTCAACGTGTGTCGGCTCTCTTCATTGGACGGTGTAACGCACAACTCCTCCTTCAACGCGAACATATCTTTGCAATGTGCGATGTGTCATACAGCTCCTCCTTCAACGTGAATAGATCTCCGCAAAGTGCGTGATATGGTGCACAACTCCTTCCTTAGCGCGGGTTGGTGGAGTAGCGTTGGACAAAGGAGAGCGCACTGGAGAGCCTTCTAGAATGCGAACCATTGCATCTTCAAATATGTGGATTGTTGGTGTGATGTTGAGCATGGGTGGCATGATGGAGATTCTTCTATAACGGTAGCTTCTCCATCATCTGAATGCATGGACAATAGGTCGTTTGCAGAACTATTTCAATGTTTTAATGCATGGAATCAGTTTTCAACAATGCTTAGTCTTGTTAACGATCTGGGTGGAAAGCTAGACAGCAAGCTGGATATGTTGGGCGCATGGCTAGCTAAACGCATGTTTGTTGTTAATTCATCCAAAAAGATTATATAACCTACAAACAAATATACATATTAATTAATATATTAAATGCGCTTCAACAATATCAATTTTAATCAATAAAATCATAAAATGATAATAATAAATGGATTTTATATAAACCTTAAATTTATACATACCTGGGGTTAAATGGTGATCTATGTGGCAGAAAATATATAAAAGGATAAAATATATAAAAAGATAACAAAACATATGTTTTAATTGAGTAATTTAACTGCTAAAAATGATAACAATTTTGGGATCAACATTCCCCCAAACCGAATAAATGTTAAGTCCCACTGAGCAAAGAGAAAGATAAGAGATCACACTATCATAGCGAATTTTGAGACATGAGCCAGCAACGGGCATATGCATAAATCAATGAGTTCGTAAGGTTTAAAATTAGTTCAACCATGTCCAAAGTAAAACTTTGGACAGGTTGAACGTATGACACGAAAGGTATAAATAGCATTTACGATAAGATTGATCAACAAGAAAATCAGTCATTTCATAGTTTACATGCATGATTGGGTAAGAGGATAGAGTTGCCAACAGTGAAATGATAAAAAAAGCTTTTAAGGTCAAAGCATCCATATGGAGGTAAAAAAACTATTTGCCAAAAAACAAAATTTGGTTAGCACATTTTAATCATAAGTGTTATGATATCACAATGTTTTTTTCAGATCGTCATTTGGTATTTCATTTGGACCTTCATTTGATCCTTCATATAGTTCTCCATATTGATTTTTCTGTGAAAATTATGCTTCATGCGATAATCAAGTTCCACTGCTTACATTATCCTAAAAACACTTATCACTTGTTAGGGATAAATAGCTTTAACATAAATAATGAAAAAAAAAATTAATTAAATAAAAACAATCTCATTTTTCCTAATCCTCCCCCAAACCAAAGATATTGCATGTCCTAAAGCCATACAAGAGAGAAGAATTAATTGTTCCATATAATGAAAAGAAAGATTTAGACCATGATGTTATTATTTTGTAAGAAAAAAATAAAAACTAATTAGTAAATGGAAATGATTCAGATACGTATATTCATGAAAAATATCACAGTGCTTAGAAATACCACTTAAATGAAGATAATATTACCAAAAGAATGCCATAGGAATAGCTAGTCATCCTTGCCTCATTTTAAAGATATCCTGTCATCACAAAATATGTAAGTTTACCCCGGAGTGTGTGAGATTTACAGCTATGGGTCCCATTTCTAGGGTAATGGCATCATAGGTATATGTTGAATTAGATGGCCAAGGTCAAGCCCAACTTATAGCCATTCTCAAATGACATTATAAACAATTGGTCATGACATGTTTATTCATAAATTCTAGAAAATGTCTTTATATGATCATTGGTTTATGAACTATGTGCATAGTATTGCATTAACCAGACCTCTTTTACCCGGTATTGCCCCTCTGCAAGCAGTTCTGTTCAGTACCCCGACAGGTTTACCTTGGTACCATGCAAGCATAGTCCCACTGCCAGCGAGCCTGTTCAGTACCTCAACGGGTTTACTTACATTTATCAAGCTTCCGTGTTGTAATTTTTTACTTAGCATTGACCCGCTACCAACAGGCCTGTTCAGTGCCCAGGCGGGTTTTCCTTGTATAATGATATGAAATATGTGGAAGCTGATTGGTACTAGAGCGTGTTAAGTCTTGCTAAACACATAATTAAATTTTATAAAATAAACTTATAAGTACTTTCATAATTGCCTTAACCATAGATCATGTCAAAAGAGAATAACTTAAAGTTGTTCTTTGACCTTACAGTCCTTCTTCTTCATAAGAGATAAGTAATGTTTCCCACAGACAAAAATTCCACTTACTCTCAAGTTATCACCAAAATAATTTGAGAGACAAGTTTTGAAAACAAGTATAGGATGAACTAGTAATCCATAGGTGTAAGATAAGATTATGAAAAATATAATAACGAAAGTGGGTCTATCAAGCAACTGTTAAAAAACAAATTAGAAAGATACATGTCTGAATCAAAATACCAAAAACCATATGAATCATAGAAGAGCTGGTTAAGAATCATATACAAAGGATTGTATTTTTTTGAATTTTCACTATAAGCTGCAAATCCCAAAAGTACCCCAAGAAAGGTTAGGATTTCTTATGAGTGTTTTAACATATTTCCCTTTTCCAACTAATACTCCATAAGCTGCTTATAGAGATAAACTACTTGTAATGAAACTGCAAAACCGCTTGTTAGATGATTCAATTTATTCATAAAAACATATATAACATTATAAAAAGAAAAAGAGTCCCTTGTAAACAATATCTTATAAATGACTCTTATTTATTTAGAAAAGAAAACACATATTTACATATATACAATGGATGATAACCCCAAAATACCTTTTTTAAGGATCGGGAGGAGGAGGAATAACTTCCTCTTCAACCAATTCCATTTCATTCTGCTGCAAAACATTCTGTATGAAATCATGTTTAGATGTTGGTATTAATCTTGTCTATTAATCTAGGAATAAAGAATCAATCTCATCAAATATTAATCAACAAATAACTCATGAAATGGTGTAATCGATCTACATGAATAGTAGTTGCTCTGTATTCACATAAAGAATGAATGATTACAATTACAATGTCATGCTACAAGCATGAATGAAGAGACAATTCAAATTCCTTAGGAGGTCATTCGAATTGAATGAGTGAGTCTAGCTTAACTGACTGTAAGACATGGTTCACACTCAGTTAACCACTGACCAAAACCCTAATTGACTCAACTAACCCTAACTAAAGTCAAAGTGCAATAAATGACTAAGTCTCAACTGAAAGAGATCAGACACATGTCACAGCTCACCAACCATCAAGAGGTAGTGCTACACTGACTCCAATGAACCCGGATGAGGTTAACTGAAGTTGAACTGCACATCAGAAGTTGGTGGAGGTGCCCCTGTTGACTCTAGTTCATTAAATAATCATTAAATAATATATTTAATGAGAGGAGGCACCTTAACTGATTTTTTTAACTGATTGTAACCACCAGTTAGCAATTAGGTGCATTAATATCACTCAGATCACCCCCAGAGTGCTCCAGTTAGCCTCCACTAATGTAGGAGAAGGCTAAGTTAGCCACCTTGACTGAAGGTAGGTGTGGGTGTGACTGGATGATGTCAATTAATGCTCCACTGATGTCAATTAATGTCAATTATACTTAGGATAGTGGTTTAACTAGGACAATTTGACCAAAAAGAGTGTGTATGGTGGTAAATGTCTCCAACACCCTCCCTTAAGCTATACTCAGGAAGAGTTAGAAAACATAGATGCATAAAAATTCTAGGGCCCTGGAAATTAAGGCCATAGGTCACCCTGTACAATGCTAAAACTAAAACAATGCTCAAAACAAACTAAGTGAGGAAAAGAGGGAAAACCCAGTGGGAAAACCCCCCTTAAGCTGAACACTGAAAGTAGTCTGAATCACCCTGATGAAGCCACCCCCAATAGTGAACGGAGGTAAGTGAAATTATTTTCTAAAAAACTCTTGGTGAAGATGTATGCAATCTGCTCATCAGTCGGGCAGTATTGCAGAATGATGGTCCTGTCATGCACTAGCTCCCTGATGTAGTGCATGTGGATCTCTACATGCTTGGTCCTCTTCCTGGTAACTAGATCCGTGGATATCTTAGTAGCACTTTGATTTTCACAAAAGAGGACAGTGGACAAAGTGCTACCAATATCAAACTCTGAAATAATTCCTTGCAACCAAATTACTTGGATGCAAGCATTCACTGCTCCTCGATACTCGGCCTCTACTGAAGATAGTGCTATGGAAGCCTGCTTTTTTCTTGACGAACAAATGGGGCCACCACCAAACATGAATACATATCTGGAAGTAGACTTCTGATCAATAGAACCACCATCCCAATCGGAATCTGTGTATCCAACCAGCTCTAGCTCGGAGTCTACAGCATAGTGAATGTCGTAGGTCCTGGTTCCCTGAATATACTAGAGGATCCTCTTGGATGCCTTCCAATGAATATAATTAGGATGCTGCATGTATCTTGATACATCATTCATGGCATAACAAATATCATGCCTAGAATGTGTCAAGTATAACAAGCTACCAATCAGTTGTCGATAGATAGTGCAGTCCATGGGAGGTGTGATTTTTTCCTTCTTCAAGGCTGATTCCTGAAAGGAAAGGGAATGGTGTAGGCCTACAATAATCCATTTTAAACTTTACTAATAGGTCTGAAATATATTTTGATTGAGTAACCATAATCCCATCATAATTTTGCTCAATTTCGAGCCCCAAAAATTGTTTTAGAAGCCCCAAATCACTCATTTCAAAGGCATTGTGGAGAGCAATTTTGATGGCTAAAATGGAGACAACTATGCTACCTGTGATCAGTAAGTCTTCAAAATATAAAACAATGATAATTATATGACCATAAAACTTCTGTAAATACACATTTGGATCTGATCTACACCTTTGAAAGTTTTGCGAGATAAGGAAGGCATCCATCTTGGAATACCACTCTCTTGGGGCCTGTTTTAACCCGTATAGTGACTTCTTTAGATTGCAAACCAAAGATGGATCGGTGATGTAGCCCTTAGGATTATTCATGTATATCTCCTCATGAATATCTCCATGTATAAAGGCTTACTTAACATCCATGTGATGCACTTCCCAGTGCTTGGATGCTGAAATTGCCAAAACAAGGCAGATGGAGTCCATATTTGCAACCAATGAAAAGGTCTCATGGTAGTACACTCCTTGGACCTGAGGGAAAAATTTTGCTACCAGAATTTCCTTATATTTGTAGGTTCTTCCATCAGCAGCAACCTTGGTCTGAAACACCCACTTGCATTGAACCAATTTCCTTCCCAGAGGAAGAGAAACTAGCTCCCAAGTAGTGTTTTTCTGAAGAGAATTCATCTCTTCATCCATGGAAACTTGCCATCTCGGATCCTTCCAAGCATGATAGTAGGATTTTGGATCTAAACTAATCATCAAATATCAAGTTTCAGATAGAAAATTATCAAGAAAATAGAGAGCAATACCTGCTCTTTGGAAATCAGACCGGGTTCTCCTTGGATCATCCGGATTTCCAATGGTGTCTCCTGCGGAGGAGAGTGTCTGTCGGGCCCATGTAAGAAGATGATTTTTCACTTCAAGTTCTGATTCATCATATTATTATTTCTGCACACTAATATCAGAAATCAAGGGATCCAAATTAGGGTCATCACCCCCAATTTCATCGTCCAAAGTTTCAGTAGAATAGGAAGGAAATTCAGCAGTTTTCACCTTCACTAGTTCCACCTCCTGAAGAGGCTCATCGAACTTGAAAATTCTCTTGATTATGATCTGTTTGGACTTGAAATACAATAGCTTGAACCTTTTAGATTCATTAGGATACCCAATAAATAGACATTCTATTCTTTTCGGTTGCAAATCCCTTCTTTTATCAAGCGGAATCCGGGCCCATGCAGTGGACCTAAACACCCGTAGGTTCGACACATCCAGATTGTGTCCGAAGTATGCTTCAAAAGGGATATTCCATTTCATGTATGAGTGTGGCACCCTGTTCTAAATGTATGCTTCAGCATGCATGGCCCTCATCCCATAAATTTGCAGCAAGCTTTTTGGATTCCAACATACAGGTGGTCATCTCCTTGAGAGACCGATTCTTCCTTTCCGCTACTCCGTTCTGCTGTGGAGTGTAGGGAATTGAATGTTGGACCTGAATACAAATTTGGGAGAATATGTACATAAACTAATTACTGACATACTCCCCTCCATTATCAGATCTCAAGATCTTGATCTTAAGCCCAGAGACATTTTCGATCAAGGCCTTCAATTCAGAAAATTTTTCACATACTTCTGATTTCTTTTTGAGAAAGAAAACCCATGTATATCTTGAAAAATAATCAATAAAAGTAAGAAGATACCTTGATCCATTAATGTATGTGACAGGAATTGGACCACTGATATCAGAATGTATCATCCCCCACATGCATGTATCTTGGTTTGCCTTCCCCCGATCGAACTTGTGCTCAGGGTGTTTTCTAATCACACAGCCCTTGCAAATTCCCATGGTTGCCTTGATGACCGAGAGGCCTTCAACCATGGAGTTTTTCTGTAATTGCTGCAAATATTTGAAATTAAGATGGCCAAACCTCTCATGCCACATCCTACTAACCTCATTCACATGAGTTAGCAGAGCGGTGGGCTTTGCATCCCCAACAAAGTGAGAGAACTCATAGGCCTTTAGCAATGTATGCAATTTCTATTATCTCAACATCATTTCAGGTAAAAGAAACTCTCTTAGGCACTCCAGTATGTGTCATCTGATAGACACTAAGGAGATTTGATGCCAGATACGGTACATACAATACATTTGAAAAGAAACCATTTTCAAGATCAACCGTACCTTGTCCTTCTGAAATGATGGTGGAGTCATCTCCCATGTGGATGGGGATGGATTTGCCAGTCTCCAAGGATGTAAAGGAGTCTTTTTCAGCCATCATGTGGTTCAAATCTCCTGAATCAATCAAGAGTGCTTTGGACTTCGAAGTGCTTGCCATGAGGGCATGACCTTTTTCATGCTGTGGTTCCCAATCATGCTGATCTCTCCTCCGAAAGCTTTCTGGAAGATTGATGTGATTCCTCTCAAGAAGAGAGGTTGCTTCATCAATATTCTTCTTCATGTAGGCATGTTCAGGGTGGAATCCCTTCCCGCAATAATAACACTTGAATTTTTCCTTGCCATTGTGCCCTTTTCCTTTGTTCTTCCTTGAGCTAGAAGACTCATCGTGCTGCTGATTTTCAACTCTAGGCTTAGGAGCATCAAATTTAGTTTTTTTATTCTTTTGTTGCTTTCCTTTACCCTTCATATCTTTGGGCCTCGAGACATGAAGGGCTTGATCACGGGAAGATCTGATGATCCCCATCTAGGAAAGCTTGTCATGTTCACATGTTAGGGACTCAATGAAGGAATTGAGTGTAGGCATCTTCCATCCAGGGGCTGTGATCTTCCCCGCACGAAATGTAGAAACAAAAACTGAATAATCAACCCCAAGTTTGGATAGTATGGAGAGGATGAACTGATCATCCTCCTTCTCCACTTTGCATTGCTTCAAGAGTAAAACAGTATGCTTAAACTTTGTGAAGAAATCATTCAGGTTCTTGAATTTGGAGGGTTGGAGAGACATGAGTTCATTTTCGAGCTGGTAAACCCTCAAGTCATCATGATTTCCATATAGATTCTCCAATTTGTCCCATATTTCTATCAGAGTCTTCAATCCCGTAAGATGGCAGAGAAGGTCTCGGGAAATAGAGAGGCACAAGAAACCGAAGGCTTCATCCTTCTTGTTCAAGAATATTGATTTTTCTATGATGGATCCAGGCTCAACGTCAGTGTCCATGGTGACTCTAAAAATTCATTTGGAGCGCAACTAAATCTCCATATCATCTTTCCATGAGTGGAAATTGTATGGAGTCAAGAGATCTACTGAGGAGGCCATCTGGATGTGCTGGAGCAAATGCTTCACCTGTAGAAACCTGAAAATAAAAACAGAAAGGGAAATGTAAGGTCAGACAGCTTGCACATTTTAGGCTTTCATCACACCCAGCATAGTCAATCAAGCAATCTTGATCAACAAGTTCTTTACTTGGGGTATTAAGTGGTAAGCCTTGGCTTCTGGTGCAGTGCTGGATTTTTAAGCTATTGCTCAATTTTCATGCAGAAATCTGTCAAAAAGATTGTTTTTGAGAGATAGAGATTCGTCCCGTCGTAAGCTATGATACCATATTAATCTTGTCTATTGATCTAGCAACAAAGAATAAATCTCATCAAAGATTAATCAACAAATAACTCATGAAATGGTGTAATCAGTCTACAGAAATAGTAGTCGCTCTGTATTCACATAAAGAATGAATGATTACAATTACAATGTCATGCTACAAGCATGAATGAAGAGACAATTCAAATTCCTTAGGAGGTCATTTGAATTGAATGAGTGAGTCTAGATTAACTGACTGTAAGCCATGGTTCACACTCAATTAACCACTAACCAAAACCCTAATTGACTCAACTAACCCTAACTGAAGTCGAAGTGCAATAAATGACTGAGTCTCAACTGAAAGAGATCAAACACATGTCACAGCTCACCAACCATCAAGAGGTAGCACTACACTGACTCCAATAAACCCGGATGAGGTTAACTGAAGTTGAATTGCACATCAGAAGTTGGTGGAGGCACCCCTATTGACTCCAGTTCATTAAATAATATATTTAATGAGAGGAGGCACCTTAACTGACTTGTTTAACTGATTGTAACCATCAGTTAGCAATTAGGTGCATTAATATCACTTAGATCACCCTCGGAGTGCTCCAGTTAGCCTCCCTGAATGTAGGAGAAGGCTAAGTTAGCCTCCTTGACTAAAGGTAGGCGTGGGTGTGACTGGATGATGTCAATCAATGCTCCACTGATGTCAATTAATGTCAATTATACTTAGGATAGTGGTTTAACTAGACCAATTTTACCAAAAAGAGTGTGTATGGTGGTAAATGTCTCCAACAGTTGGTTGGTGATAAAGTCTAAGTCTGTGTCAATTTACTACAAAGGAAATTTGTGAGCCATCAATTGTCTTAATTTTTACTGGCCCATTGTCAAAAGCTATAACTACCTCATATGGGCCCATCCAACGGGTAGTTAACTTTCCTTTGAAATTTTTAAACCGTGAGTTGAATAATAATGCCCAATCTCCAGTATTAAATTACTTTTGCTTAATAAACTTATCATTCCATGTCTTTCATTGATTCTGTATTAGCATGGTTCTTTGGAGTGCATCTTGTCTAATCTCATCTAAATAAACTTATCATTCCATGTCTTTCATTGATTCTGTATTAGCATGGTTCTTTGGAGTGCATATTTTCTAATCTCATCTAACTCATTAATCTGCAATATTCTTTGTTTTTGTGCTTCATCCAAATTCATGCCTAATTGTGCTGCCCTACGAAAGGTTTTAACTTGAAATTCAATAGGAAAAAGCACTTGTTTGCGATACATTAACTCGTAGGGGGTATGTCTGGTATTGTTTCTCCATGTTATCCTATAGGCCCATAAAGCCTTCAGAAGTCTATCTGCCCAATCCTTATGATGTAAGTGAATGGTTTTAGTTAAAATGGCTTCTAAAACTTTGTTGGTTGATTCTACCTAACCATTAGCCTAAGGGTGATAAGGTGAAGACTTGCAATGTCGAATGCCATATTTCGTAGTAAGTTTTTTCATTAATTTAGAAGTAAATTGAGTACCTTGATCTGTAACAATTTCTCTAGGCACACCAAACCGGGTAAATATTTCTTCATATATAAATTCTACCACTTATTTCTCTGTGGCCCTAAACAAAGCTTTAACTTCTACCCATTTGGTGACATAATCCATGCAAACTAGGATATACTTCTTTTTACGAGACATGGGATAAATCGGTCCTACAAAATCAAGAGCCCATTTCTCAAAGGGTTCAATCATAACTTGGGGTTGTAGAAGCATTTGATCAGATGACATAGGTCTACCCATTCTTTGGTAGCTATCACATCCTTTAATGTATTTGCAGCATCCTTAAAAATGCTTGGCCAATAATAACCAGAATGAAAGACTTTGTATGTCCTCCTCTTATCCAAAAAATGTCCTCCACATGGTCCATCATGGAATGCATGGAGGATGTCTGTCATTTCATCCTCCCACACACATTGTCGAATGATAAGATATGGACTAGTGTGGAAGAGATCATTATCTACCTAGGAATAATTGGAACTTTGAACTATAATACGACGCTTCTCAAGAGGGGACAAATGGTTTGGCAATTTCCCAGTTGCTAAATAATTGGAAATATCTGGGAACCAACGGGTATGAACAGATACAGCAAATATATGTTCATCAGGAAAAGTTTCGTCAACCAGTTTAGTATCGTCTTCATGTTGAATACGGGAAAGGAAATCTGCTACTAGATTTTCTTTACCAAGTCGGTCAATGACGGTAATGTTAAATTCTTGCAATAAAAGAATCCATCGGGTCACTATACCATTGGTAGTTGGTTTATTCATTAGAAATCTAATGGCGGAGTGTTCGGTATGCACAAAAACTTCATAACCTGTAATATAATGGAGAAATTTATTAATAGAATAAATTACTGCCAAAAATTCTTTTTCTGTAACAGTGTAATTAAGTTCGGGAGTAATCAAATTTTTTATAATAAAATAAATGGCATAAGGTGCTTGTCCCTCTATTTGTCTGAGGACTCCTCCTATGGATGTATCAGAGGCATCGATGGATATATGAAAAGGGAGGGACCAATCGGTACCCCTGAGTATTGGTGCCACCAATAGTTTAACTTTTAAAATTTCAAAAGCATTTTGACAAGATTCTGTCCACTGAAATTCTACATCCTTTGTAAGCAATTTAAAAATTGGTGTAGCTATTTTAGTGAAATTTTCAATAAAGCGGTGGTAATAGCCTGCATGAACAAGAAATTTTCTGACCTCTTTTTGAGTTTTCGGAGGGGGAAGGACAACAATGACTTTGATCTTAGCAGGATCTACCTTAATTCATTGGGAGGAAACATGGTGTCCTAAAACTTTACCTTATGTCAGTAACATTTTACATTTTTCATGACTAAGCGATAAATTCATTTCTTGACACCGGATCAACACCTTTTCTAAATTGTCAAGGGATTCTTAAAAGGTATTTCCATAAGCTGTAAAATCATCCATGTATACCTCCACATAGTCATGTATAAGATCAGAAAATATTTCTAAGACTGCTCACTGAAAAGTGGCAGGTTCATTACATAATCCAAATGGAAAAACTCTATAAGCGTATGTTCCCCAAGGGCATGTAAAATTGGACTTGCCTTGATCCTCAGGTTCTATCAAAATCTATTTATAACCACTATATCCATCAAGAAAGGAAAAATATTGTTTACTTGACAGGGTATCTAATACTTGATCAATAAAAGGTAAAGGAAAGTAGTCTTTGAGTGTGGCTTTGTTTAGCTCCCTAAAATCAACACAAATGCACCATTTCCCTGTGACTTTATTTGGTACTGCCACTAAAGGAGAAACCCATTTACTATCGGAGATAGGGTAGATGAAACCAACAGTGAGGAGTTTTTGTAATTATTCTTTTACGATATCCTTTAAAGCAGGATTCATCCTCCTCTGTGGCTGCCTTACAGGTGAAATGTTTGGATCCATATAAATATGTTGAATACAAATTTCAGGGTGTATACCCTTCATATCGTTCTATTCCCATGCAAATGCTCCAGCTTGTTTTTTAAGGACTTTAAGCAGTTGTGCTTGTTGGTTTTCACTTAACCCTGTGTTTATATGTAGAAATTTTTCAGGGCCAACCTCACAAGGTATGGTATAGGGTCCTATATGCTCTTCAATCGTGAAGACACAAGCTATCTCCGTAAACATTGAGAGAGCCATATTCTCTTGAAATTCGTCTCCAAAAATCTGATCGAATTCAGCAAAATACTAAGGAAAATCTGTACAAGTTGTTGAAGAAACAAACTAGTTTAATACATTCTCAGTGGTCTGCTCCTGAAGTGCCAAGTAAAAATCACTAGGGAGGGAAAGGTCATCAAAGTCTTCATCCCCGAAAGATCAATTTAACCACCATGATTTTTCAGTTATTGGTTGTGTTGGGGGGTATAAAATAAGTCTCTGTGTAGACAACCCATTGGAAATAGTCATCTCTCCATCCCTACATCCTATAAAAGCATTTGCGATAGCTAACCATGGTCTTCCCAAGATAATAGGATGCCCTTTAGAAGGATCCTTTGATTCTATGATCATAAAGTCAACAGGGTATTCCCATGAGGCTACTGATATGACAATGTCATCCAGGACTCCAATAGGTTTTACCGTAGTACGGTCTGCTAGTTATAGGATGGAAGGGGTAGGTCAGAGAAATTGTCCTAACTGTAAAAATTCTAAGACTGTAGGGGTAATCATGTTCATAGTGGATCCTAAATTTATTAATGTATTTTCTATGGTGGTGTTGTTTATAATTAAAGTCACTACCGGGTCTCCTGGATTGGTATATTTTGTAATATGGGACTGGTTGGTCATACATTCAGACATCTCTCCTATAACATGAATTGTGAGAGGGTATTTTTGCTTCTTTCCTGGGCATTTAATGCATAGCTTCTTTATTGACTTGTTGTATATTGGTATGTCCTTAATTGCTTGTAATAGAGGAATTTTGACACAGATATTCTTTAATTCATTCAAAATGTTATACTCCGGATGAACTACAGGTTTTTCTATCACTAGTCTTTTCAGGAATGGAGGAACTCTTTGCTCCTGAATAATTTATTACAGAGGATGGGTGTGTACTGGAACCTTCATAATGTTCATATCCTCCAAAATGGCATCATTCACAGGTTCATTTGAATCCTCTTCTTCTTCACTCACTTCATGAATGATGACTGATGACTTGGGTTTATCATTCACAACACTTCCTGATCGTAATTGAATCTCATGTACAGGTATAGTCGAAATAAGATCTGATGGAAGAGTTTGCAAATCAATGGTGTTAAGAGATTGAGTTGGTTTATTATTTGGGTTAGGTGTCAGTTTTCCAGGTAATAATGTCATTCGAGGAGTATTTATGTTCTGGAAGTGATGAGGTTGTTGTGTAATGAAAGGAACTCGAGGTACAAATCTAGGTGAAATTTGCTGGAATTTCTTTTGATGCTGAGGATAAGGATGATTAGGTTCAGGTGTTATACACAAATCCTGTCACCAACATGTGATGAGATCCTTAACCCCTATGTTTTCCCTAAATCCCAAACTTGGACTAGAAACTTGCTCTGAATATCAATTCTACTTGAAAAAAACCTAGCACTACGCTTTCCTTTTAGCTGATAAGCGGAACCTTATTCAGCACTGCCTATGTCCTGTTATAGAAAAGTAGTGCCACCACGCATGAGCTTTGATTTTGGAGTGGTTCTCACCTAAACCACTCTGTCATAAGGGAACAAAAGAGGTACCCTTGGTAAAAATGGAAAAAGAGAATATTATCGAGGCTTCTAGATCATGAGCCTCATGTCCTCCCTTATCCCTATCAATCTAGGTTAGTTGGAGTCGAGATCCCTCTTGGTAGGATCTTAGAGCAACCTCACCCACAATCCTCTCAACTATCCCTATCCATTGAGCCTTATAAATACAAGCTCATATCCATAGTTGAAAGGGGGAGAAGAATAGTAGAGTTATGATGTTGAATTGATACCCTGGTCTAATCCATCAGAGAGCAATTGTGGAGCAACTTGGAGCTATCGGGGATAAGGTGCTAGTCTTGTGAAGGAGTGTCTCGACTCTAAGACACATGGTTTTAAGCTCTTTCATTTTTTTTCTAATGCAAATTTGATTTCCTTCCCACATGTTTGCTGTGTAAATCTCACATATATGTTATTAGATTCCTTAGTCACTAATATGGACGCGTAGATGTTTTTCTGGTAGCCTTGATGTCTTTGTATGTTTGATATGTCTTACAGGTATACAGGTATTTTGTCAAAATTATATTCCATGCTTCTATAACATTCAGGGAAGGTCTTCAAACAAGTTATTCACTCATTTGTTTTGGATCTCAACCATTCAGACCAGAGGAACAGCTTCTCTCCGCAGAAGGTGTAATATTCTTGACTACAAATTTTGTGAATCCACTGGGGAATGAAGCAAATTTCAATTGATTTGATCTTCCTCATTCCTTGAACCCTTGTCCAAATCCAGGCTCCAGTTTCTAACTCTCTTCAATTAGATCTTCCATTTGACTTAGTGAATTTTGGCTTAAAACTTTCAGATCTGAACTATTTCGACCTTATATGCTCTTTTTTACTGTCAATTCATCAGTATTTACCTTGATTTGATCAATTTTTAACTTGAATTCTTGTTCTCCTTGTGTTTTTTATTTATGCAAGGAACTGCACATGTGTTGTAGGCAACAAGCAGTGCCATCTCCTGAACTATGTTAGCCATAAGCGATGCCACCACCTGAGTGCTGTGATCCAGAAGCAGTGCTCATCCAGAACTGCTCTGTCCAAGACCCCTCCAGCACGATGCCAGGTAAGCCTTGTTCCAAAACTTGGTTTTTGTCATTTTTTACAAAAAGTAGAGTTTGATTGCTTTCATCCCTGCACTGTCAGGCTTGTTTGTTTGAATCTGAATGCTCGTCGTTGAAAATTTTGTGGTAAAATTGGTTTGATTGAAGAATTCAAAAGCTAGATTAGGCTTGTTGATTATTTGTTTGATTTCATGCCTGTTGGTTGTGATTTTGAAATCTTAGATTTCATTTAGATCTCTTTTAATTTCATTTATAAAGACTGAAATAAAAACCCTTTTCTTATCATCTTAATTTCATTTTTTCCATAGAGTACTTCTTTTTGCTTTTAAAAATAAAATTTTTTGTTGAGATTAGGTCATTATTACTACTGAGCATAGGGCATTGGATCTTTGATTAGTCTCACAAGATTTCAAGTTCTATTTGTTCTTTTGTCTCTCATGCATTAGTACTATCTCATCAAAAGAAAAAATAGTGTAGTTTTAAGTTAGATCTATCTATGTTTTAAAGAAAAATCGAAAAAATAGATTGCATATGCATGTACAGTGCTTTTTTTTTCTTTTAGGAAAAGAGACTCTTACCCGTCTCATTGCTTTCAAAAAGAAAAATGAGTTTGTAATGTGTTTCTTGTCTTTGGATTTGATTTGTTCAAAGTAGTTGTTTGGGAATTTTTGGTTTTCAAAATGAAAAGAAAATACTCTCTTTCCCTCACATAAGTAGGCATACCTCGAACGGTAAAGTGAAATATTTGCATCTGCATATCTGCATGGTTTTACTTTTTCTGTCAAAATTCCATGCATTCACCTAACCGTCCACTTTAAAATCAACGGTAGTTATAGGCTTAAAATTTACATAGTAATTTGAATGATAGGCTAGAGACGTGTTCGGGCGTCATTAAGCGTAGGACCTGCCGTTACTCATCTGCACTACATCCTAGAACTCACGCGGTTCTTCCATGTACCGTCGATATATCGAATGGCCTTGCACGTACCCTTGAGGTATATAGAAAGGTACTTCACGTACTCGATTGTATATAGGAAGGCCCCTTGTGAACGGTTGTGCATTAGATAGCACTACTACCGATTTGAGCTCCCACGTACCTTGCGTATATCAGGAGACCCCACTAGGATACCTTATATATATGACAAAATCTCTTTGGTCATCTTGCTTGGATCCATACACCGAAAACAACATTTGGGGAGATTACTACGCACGTACCCTTATGGTATATTGCAAGTGGCACCTTCTTGACAATCCTGGTGAGAGACCGGACTATTTGAACTCCTCCTATCATTTAAGTTTGCGTGTTTGGACTATAGCTTGAGTAGGGAAATTTTTGGTGTGTTTTCTAGTTTTGAGACCCTAGTTTAGATAGAAACTGTACAAACTGGCTGAATTAAGAAAGTCCAGAAGAGTACGGGGCTTGCCACCTGATTTTATTCCTATTTCAGGAGAAGATCCTATGGAAGCTATCAACCATGGAGCTGCTACCAACTCCCAAGTAGGATAAAATGTGGTTGTAGAAAGCGGACATCCATATCCTTCACACAGTCCTCCCTTGGTTCAACAACCTTCTAGGGGTAATATTTCGTTCCATTCTCCCATGGAAGGCCATGTTGATGATACCACCCGTCTAGATTATGGTCCCAATGCTTCGTTTTGGGATACCTCTATGGGACAGGCCATTGCTTCACTTGGCACCCGTCCAACCTCTTCTGAAGATATTTCACCAAAAGAGGAAGAATGTAGACAATACTAGGCAGCTATTCTCCATGCAAGAGAACTTGAGAAGAAAATAGATAACATATTGGGTACACTGCCACCTCGCTCAGCAGTTTTTCCTGTGGGATATCACTCACTTGTTGATTCTATGAAACCCATTGAACATATTCTAGATTGTGTTGTGACTCCACATAATCCAGGTCAAACTGCCAACCCCACCACCTCTGATATTATGTTTGTTCGAAATCCTCCCAGGTCTTTTGCACCTATGAAAAAACATTCAATTCCTTTTTCATCAATACCTTCTAGTGTCGGGGGGAAACCCCCGACATGACCTATGTTACCTGTCACTAGAATTTTATCTAGTCATGGACAGAGCTCTAGTATAGAGAAATCTACAGTCTATGTACCTCCTACCCATATGAATGTGGTTAACCCCCCATCTAGTTTAGGTCATCCCTTGGGGGCACAACCTGTAACCAATCAAACCTCTTGGGGGTATGGTTACACAGCAAATCAAGTACCTGTAGGAAATATCAATTACCAACCCACTCCTATGGGAATGACTTATGCTGGAATTCCATATCCTAGTAATACTTTCACTCCATGGGGGCAACCTAACTGGTCCTACATGCCAGCTATGGGAAGGATACCTATACATACTGTGAGGGGTGCCGAAGGACCACCTTATGGAGGTCCTCCCCCTAGGGGGACTAATGGTCATGGAGGGTTTGGTGGCTTTCCTCCTTATGGTCCTAACAGTCCTAGTGGTCCTGGGGGGCCTGGTGGCTTCCCTCCTAATGGTTCCGGAGGATCTGGTTGCCCTCCTCCTAATGGTTCTAGATGCTCCATAGGTTTACCTCCTAGGGGTCCTGGTAGTCCCAACAGTCCTAGTGAATCTAGAAGCCCTGGAGGATCCAGTGGTCCTAACGGCCCTAATCCCAGAAATCAACCCCCCACGAGGGAATCTTCCGGTGGTTCTTCATCACAACAACCTATCTATCAGTCTACTTATGGTCCTACTGGTACTTATATGCCATATCAATACTACTAGTATGTGCAACCTAATCACCAGTTACATTTCCTAGAAACCTTGGACTTACCTAATTTGTCCAAGTTGATTAATGATCCCATTTGACATAAACCTTCGTGGCCTCCCATTCCGATAAAGTTACCATCGGACATCCCAAATTTTGATGGGAAGCAAGGAGATGATCCAAAAAACCATGTCATGACATTCCATTTGTGGTGTTCTTCGAACTCCCTAATGGATGATTCAGTTCGTTTAAGACTCTTCTAGCGAACTTTGACTAGTACTACCGAGAAATGGTACATTGAACTTCTGTAACACTCATTTGTGGATTTTGGTTCTTTGGAAATTTTCTTTCTTACACACTTTCAGCTTCCTATCTGTTATGAAATAGGGACAGATCTCTTAACTTCTCTATGTCAAAACACCTTCACCCACATATCTAATCATATCCATGAGTGGAGAAGGTGAAGAAGAATTATTAAGGCCCCTATCCTGGATCAATTGTTAGCTGATTAGTTTACTAAATCTTTGTTGCCTCCAATCACCCGAGATGTGGCTATGGGCGGTGTCGTTACCGAAGAGCAAGCCATTAGTCGAGCCCAATATCTGGACTTGGTTTATTCCCATTCTGGACCATTGTATGACTTGATCCCTCAAGCTCCTCGCCCAAGCACTGATCCTGCCAAGCCACCAACAAAAACCCCTGTTGATGGGATTTTTGGTTCAATCTAGTCCCCTCCAACAACAAAACCTACCAAGCAACCCCCAGGTTCCACCCCTAATCCTTCAACTCCTAAGGTTTCCGTCGAGGTCAATTGCATTCAGAGTACTCAAATGCCCGGCAACAATAAAAATAAAGGTAAAGCTAAAAACAAAAAACATAGAAACCAGCAGGAGAATCCAAAACCAACCATCAACGAGAACAATAAAGGTAAAAGAAAAGAGAAATATCCATGTCTACTATGCAGAGGTGACCACTTCATGAAAGAGTGTTCTCGTTGTGAATAAATCACTCAATTTCTAAAAACTAATCCTACCCTCGCAGTTCTCACAGATCCTTTTCCCTCTCAACAATAGATGATAGACCACATGTCTAATCAGGGAAATTCTAGTTCTTCAGAGGAAATTCACATGATGTCCTCAGACACTATTAGTTTGCAAACTCGAATTCAAAATCATGACAAACTCGTAGACAAGAAAGAAGACAATTCTTCTTCAGGAAAAGCTCCCTCTACTGGCTCTCTCGAGTCCTCGTCTACTAGTCCCCTAACCATCAAGAAACCTAATCTCGACATGGTTTTGAATCCACCCAAAAGTACGCTTAGGAAGGTTCTTTTTAATCCTAATGCCTGAGCTGCTCAGTTTTATAATGTAGTTGAAGATCTTGCTCAAGCACCATGTGCAATGTTTACCTTGGAAGTACTCCAAATTTGTCCTACACAACGCAAAAACTTATTAAAAAGGTTAGGAGCTTTAGACCCGGACAACACTAATTTGATTCATTTCAATGTCGAGAACTATAAGTTTAGACTACCTCACAAACTCGCTTTCCAAATCATAAAAAAATTAGTCGAAAATAAGGTCTTTAGAACTGTCTTAGACGAAAGAGCTTCAACTTCGGTTTTGTCCCTGTCTTGTTGGAAAGCTATTGGCTCTCCCGAGCTTGTAACATCAGCAACGACTCTAAAAAACTTTGATGGATGAGGTTTCCATCCCCATGGTCTCATACCATCCCTTTCAGTAGAGCTTGGGGGAAACCCATTTCCATTCAAGTGGAATTACTAGATGCCCCACTAGATTACAACCTCCTATTAGGAAGAAATTGGTTTTACGCCACGACTTTTGTCGCTTCAACGGTATTTTGAACTGTCCAATTTCTGCATCTGGGGAGGATTGTGACCATTAACCAGCTTGATTTTTGTACGTCGGATGTTACCACCGCTACTACTAATAACATCCCTGTGTTAGGCTAGTCCCCTCCTCCTTACCAGTCGATTGGGGTAGGTATGTTGAAGGATTCTTCCCTTATGGGGATTTTTCCATCAAACCCTCCTAACATAGACATGGAGATGGTAAATATGATTTCTTCATTTGATTATGATCCAAAGGGAAAAAAAATTGTTGATTCCAACTCGTTGAGTCTGCATGAAGCAATGTACGACATTATCCAAACCCTTTCCAATGACCACACTAATGACCTTCATCTGGTGGCTTCAGACCCTTACCACTTGCCCTACTGGTTAGAACCCTCTCTTCCTATTCTAGATTATCTCTCCCAGACTTTTCCTTCTGATCAGTTCATTATGGAGATCATGAGTACGAATGAGCCTATATGGGAGGATCATCATCATAGATCCTCGTTCCTCCCCAATACCAATTCAGTAGACCATGATTTTGCATCCCTTTTTGCTACTGATATTGTCAAAACAACTCAAAATTCCCATTAGAGGAAATTTCAACTCAAAATGGGCCTCCTAAAAAAAATTAATTAAATAATATTTATTAATTTTGGAGGAAGAAAAGAAAAAAACTACTTTTTTGTTTGTATTTTCGACATATCTCCTCGTGTTTGTACTCAAATTTCGATCAGGAGAGCTCGTTGGATATGGAACTAAATTCCACATCCAACGCATACCCACTCGGCATAATTTTGACAAACCCCACTACCCTAAAAACAAGAAATACCTGAAAATACATGATGATGACATCATCATACTGTTTTTTCAGGTATTTCTTGTTTTTGGGGTAGTGGGGTCCATCAAAAGTATGCCGAGTGGGTACTCGTTGGATGTGGAATTTAATCCCGCATCAAACGAGCTCTCCTAATCGAAATTTGAGTAAAAACATGAGGAGATATGTCAAAAATACAAACAAAAAAATAGTTTTTTTTTTTGATACCTATCCCCAAATTTATATTAAAAAAGTGTTTAAGACCTATACAGTATTTCAAATTTAAAGCAATTTCATTAGCCAACACATGATGACATGGAATTTGAGTTAAATTTAAAAGGCACATTTTGAGTTGAAATTTCCTCTAATGTATATTGTTGCAAAACATGGATTCTGAAGGGAACCTATGCAACATCACTCAAACAAATCTAATTGACATATCAGCCAAGCCTGGAACCCTTGAGCATGTTCATGTTGGGTAGAACTACTCAGCAAAAGAATCCAAAGCATACAGAGCACTTTTCAAAGAATTATGAGATGTTTTTTCGTGGTCGTATGAAGAAATGTCGGGGATAGACCCATCCATTGTGGTTCATGAAATAAAAACCTATCCCAGTGTAAAACCTGTCAGGAAAAAACTGAGACAAGTCCATCCACAGAAAGCCACAGCTATCAAAGTTGAAATAGAAAAGCTTCTAAAAGCAGGGTTTATTTATCCCGTACCCCTAACGAAATGGGTATCGAACGTTGTCCCTGTTAATAAAAAGCAGGGCAACATTAGAGTCTGCATCGATTTCATAGATTTGAACAAATCTTATCCCAAAGACAACCTTCTCACTCTGCATATCGACCAGATTATCGACAACTGTGCCGGAAGTGTCATCTTTTAATTTATGGTTGGCTTTTCGGGTTATAATCAGATTGATATTTTACCCGCCGATCACCACAAGACAGCATTTATTTTACCATGGGGAACCTTTGCATATAGGAAGTTACCATTCGGCCTGAAAAACATTGGAGCCACTTTCCAGCATGCTATGTCCTATGCGTTTCACGATATAAAACATATTGTAGAACTGTACCTTGACGACCTCCCAGCTCATTCACAATGACGGGAGGACCACCCTGGTCATCTTAGAGACATTTTTCTAAGATGTCGTCATTATAATAGACGGCTCAATCCTCATAAATGTGTTTTTTGCATTGAGACGGGATGCCTATTATGTTTTGTGGATTCTAAGGATGGCATCCAGATAGATCCATTGAAAACTGCCGCTATTTTATCCCTACCAGCCCCAACCAACCTTTTAGAACTCCAAAGTTTGGAAGGGAAGGAAAACTTCCTCCACCGTTTCGTGCACAATTTTGCAGAGAAAACACACGGTTATATGCATCTCCTTAAGAAGGACACTCTGTTCTTTTGGGATGACCAAGCCCAATGAGCATTTGATAATCTCAAACACGCTTTGACTCACTCACCCATGATACACCCCGCAGATTATTCAAAGGATTTTCTCTTATACATTGCTGCCTCCATTACTACAATCGCTATGGTTTTGGTGCAAGACAATCCCAACAGTCAAGAGCACGTGATCTACTATGCTAGTAAGAATCTCATGGATTCTGAAACTCAATAGTCATGTGTGGAGAAATTAGCATTCACCACGGTCATTGATGTTCATAAATTTCATCACTACATTTTGCTCCGCACAACCACTATATTGGCAGACCAGAACCCTATGTATTACATCCTGACTCTTCATGTGCTCGGGGGAAATTATTCCTGATGAATATTCATCCTACAAGAGTTTGATTTGGAATTTTCCAAAGCTACATCAAAGAAATCCTTGGTCTTTGCTGAGCTCATGTGTGATATTCCCTGTGCTTCGATGGAATTTGAGCCCAGTGATTCATTCCCGGATGAATTCTTGTTCCTGATAAGCACTATGGACCCATGGAATGGACATTTGCTCATTTATCTCTAGACACAAAGATTTAAGCCCACTCTATCCCGTGATGATCGTCGTCATATCCGTCACCACGCAAAATACTACCTCATCTTGAATGACACTTTGTATAGACGTGGTATCGATTCCGTTCTCCGGCGATGCCTTACCCACAAGGAAGCTAAACAAGTTTTGAATGATTGCCACTCTAGAGCATGTGGTGGTCATCTATCTGGGGTAGCTACGCCCCAGAAAATCCTTCGCCCTAGCTACTTTTGGCCTTCAATCTTTAAAGATTGCCACGAGCTTGTTAAGAAATGCCCACCCTGTCAACATTTTTATCTGAAAAAGTGCACCCATCCTGTTCTGCTACACCCCGTCATTTCCATTGGCCCTTTCACCAAATGGGGGATCAAATATATGCATTGTAATCCTACCTCATCCGGGGGGCATGGTTACATCATCCTATCCATCGATTATATTACAAAATGGGCTGAGGCCATGCCTACATATGCAGAGGACGGTAAGACTGTCGCTCTCTTCCTATTCAATCATGTGATAGCAACATTCAGATTCCCGCAATCCATAGTGACTGATCACGGATCACATTTCCATAATCAAATGATGGAGGAACTAAGTGCCAAGCTGGGTTTTCATCATGAAAACTCAACGCCCTATTATCCGCAAGCTAATGGTCAAGTCGAGGCCATTAACAAAGTTTTGAAAATGATGCTGCGTCGGATGGTTGGAGACCATAAATCCAACTGGCACCATACTCTTTTCTCTGCTCTTTGGGATTACATAAATTTGGTAAAAATAGCTACTAGTTTTACACCCTTCCAGCTCGTCTATGGACTAGAAGTTGTCTTGTCGATTCAATGTCAGATTCCATCCTTGAAAATTACTGTTGAACTTCTCTGAGACACTTCCACAAAGGAAGAAATATTTCTATACTTGAACAACCTTGACAAAACTAGAAGAGATGTTTCCTTAGCTAATGAGGCACATAAGAAACGTTTCAAGTCACAGTATGACAAGTCTGTCCAACCTTGTGCCTTTAACGAGGGTGACCTAGTGTTGACCTATCATATCAAAGATATGACAAACTAGGGAAAGGGAAGTTCGAATCCATGTGGTACGGTCCTGTTGAGGCCTGGAAATTTGCAGGCAACAACAGCAAGCGATTCTCCCCAGTCAACGTTCCCAACTAGCCCGTCACTGTTTGGTATGGGGAATTCGTCCGGTTTGCAGTCCGGCTACCGTAGGTCAAGTAACAAAAATAAAGGGTTTTACCAGTTGTGGCCCATTCCACCGTGTATATTTGTGTATTTTTTAAATTCAAGTATGATATGCAAGTGCGTATCTAACATGCAGATTGATAAAGAATACGAGGAGCGGTCACAATGTGATGCGTAGGTTCTTACCTCTCGTCTTAGACTCTCTCGCATCTAAATCACACACAACAAAAAAAAGACTAACTAAGTTGTCCCTAGGGAGCAAGATTATCAATTAATGATTAATGTATTACTGCTCATATGTTAAGGTAAATCACAGATAGTTGTTCTTAGAATCAAAACACATAACATGAATAGAGATATGCACAACAAGATAGCTCGTCGTTTGTTAAAACATTCGTTACCCATAGTGGAAATTATCATAAAATAAACCAGAGAACATTCATACAACAACATAGGTTCAGAAAGTTAGAACGATCTCACAGTTAATGAAACACAGCTAAAAACGAAATAGTTCCCCTTCAACATTGTTCATTTCACCACATTTGAATATTCCACACAACACCTTCTCCAACAGGCAAAATTGTAATTTTATTATTTCAAAACGAAATAGTTCCTCTTAGAACAAGTCTTTTCACAAGTCTCCCTGGGAAAAATCCCCTCCCCTCTTCTAAATTTCGTATATTTATACAAGAACCAGCTCAAAACCTTTGGGTTTCCCCCCAACCATTTTAATCTCATAGTTTTGTCATTTTGTGAATGCTCATGATTCAACATTACATTTCAGATAAAGACTTTTATAAAAATGGGAATGGCTTCGTAACTGACGAACTACCCAAGCCTGAGCCTTTGCTCTTTAATGATTACGCTCTACCATTCCTCAGTCCCTCTTCAGACCTTTATTATTTTTTCCTCGAGCAACAACTCTGTTGCCTTATTCTTTGGCATGCTTTGTCCTCCAGCTGCATCTACTTCGCCGCAGTAATCTTCAAATGGATATGATAAAATTTCCTATGTCTGTCTGCGATCAACCAAAAACTCATCATTTATCCTGACTATTTTCAATAAACATAAACCATAATACCAATAAAATGAGTACTGAAAGAAAAAAAAACCAGGGCTGCGTTTTCGCGTGAAAATATCAACCTGATAAAAAATGAAGCACACCCGTCATTCATGAAACAAGTTACAAGCTCATAACAACGGTGGGAAAAAGATCAAGAAACGGGCATATAAAAATCCCTATCGGTGAATCAGAACACTTGACATCAGTCGGTTAGTTCACTGGAACGCCGCAACGGCAGGTGACCCATAATCTAGGGGTTCCAGAGTACAAACCAAAAATCGACACAATAAAATGTTGGAGGTCAGATCTACTAAAGCATCAGATGGTTAGTGCACTACATAGCCGCAACAGCGGAAGTTAAATGGACAAGAATTCTGCAGACTAGTGAACATCAGAGAAAAATAGAACAACACATCGGCGAAAGGAAAAGTAGTGTGGCGGACGGTTAGTCTATTCTGGAGCCACAACGGCGGAACACAATCAGCTCACGGCCTCCAAACAGAGTCAAGACCTTCCGAAAAACATCACAACGCAATATTTTGAAACAATAAAACGCATGATCGACGAAAGATTTTAATCATCGGGGCAATCTCTAATTTTCCACCGAAAGAGTGGAAACTAAAATCTCATTTTAAACCTCGACCAAACTTCGACAATGATAAAATAGCATGAATCCTGTTAAGTTCTATAGTCCAAATCCTTTGCAGACCCAAACAAATTCCGAAAAGAAAGTAAAATCTGGCTTCATATAAACCAAACGAGTAGCATAGTAGAGACAAAACGGTCTTCAACAAAATCAACAAGGAGGTTCCAAAATTTTAGAAATTTGGGAATCGTTGCAGCTACAACAATTGGTGGCTAACTGGTGAACCCAGATCCCTGAACAAACTCCTACTTAAGGAACAGACTGTTTAGCAGTAAAACTGACATGTTGAATTCTTCTAGATGTTTGGATTCCCATAACGACAAATATATGTACTTTTAATTATTGATGATAGTCCAATTTTAGGAAATGGAACCCAAAATCTCAAAGTCAAGATAACTCTTTTGAGGCTAAGTAGGTGAATTTCATTTTACCTATAACTTTGGGTAGCTTCCAACTTAGACACCACATGATAGTAACACATGGTAAACAAAAATATTCATTTGTTCCCCATTCCCATGCCATTTGGCACTTTTGTGTGTTTGTGGACTTTTTGTCCTTTTGAGTCCTCCTCATGCCTTTCTTTCTGAAATTTATTTAGGATCTTCTATCTATAGTGTCATTTTGTGTGAGAGATGCATTTAATTTTTAGCTCACGGATGAAGAAGAACTTTTAGCAATTTGTACTCATATGATTCAATACTTTGTTTCGATAAATATTGCTTTCTTAGGAGTTTTGACTCTTATTAGCCTTTAGCTCAATTCTTGGCATGGGATCATTTAGATAAAATATACTGTTTACCCTGCTCCCTTTCCATGGGTCTTTTGCTGTCACCCCCTAGGATATTTTAGATGTGAAATAGATGGAGCCTTGAAATAGTATTCCAGACCTTTTGATTCTGAGCTATTTTCACAAATTACGCCAGACTTCAATGTGTTCATAGCCATTTAGGAAAACTACTTACTAGAAGAAATTCCATCAGATTCAAGCAATAGGATACAGTCTAATACCCAAAAATATCAATTTATCCATGGCTCTGATGCTTTCCATGCAACCAAAATTTTTCCTCTTTTATTGAAATCAAAAGAAAACTAAACTAAACAAAAATGGAATGGAACAAATCAAATGGAAAAGCAAATCAATTTATTTATGTACAAAACAAAAATAAAAACAAAAAATCAAGAAAAATAAGGTTTAAGAACTTAACCATTTACTGGTAAGTTCTCCTCCCATCCCTGTAAATCTTGCAATTTATGAGTTGATGGGGCCAAGTTTTGTTGCAATCTGGAAAGGGCCTACCCATAACTGTTGAAACTTCGTGTGCTTTCCCTTCTCATCATGTGGGTGATCACACTTAAGAACCAAATCTCCCACTTCAAATTCTTTTGTTCCAGCTTTGTGCTTATCAAACCACCTCTTCACTACCTCCTGTTGTTGTTTAAAACGTTCTTTGGATTTGGATCTAGACTCCTCTGCCTTCAAGAGATTATGGATTCTTATTTGCAAGACTTCATTATCTGAGCCTCTTGACTCCTGAGCTATTGTGGAAGAGGGTAGAATAATATTGGGGGGAAGAATGGCCTCTTTTCCATAAACAAGGGTATATGGGGACACACCTAAGGAAGGCTTGGGGGTTACCCTATCATCCCAAAGAGCATTTGGTAATGCTGAATGCCAAATTCTCTAGTTTTCTATCACAGTCTTTTTTTAAATTCTAATCATATTCTTGTTTGTAGATTCTGCCAAACCATTTCCTTGTGGATAATAATTTGCAGAATAATGCAAATTAATTCCTTTTTCATGAGTAAATGCAGTTAATCTAATAGAGGAAAAATAAGTAGCATTATTGAAAACTAGAGAAATTGGAACCCCAAACCTGGTCATAATATGATCTTGCAAGAAGTCCATGACCGCATCTTCATTCACTTTATGCGACGGAATGGCTTCGACCCATCGAGTGAAATAATCGGTTGCCTTCAAAATATACTTGTGTTGCAAGGAATAATTTGGATTTATCTCTCCAATGATATCCATTCCCCATTGCTCAAATGGTTCTGTTATCATCACAGCCTTTAATGGTCCTGCTGCTTTAGCTTGTCTTCCACCACACCTCTGGAAGATGTCGCACTTTCTGACATGGGAATGTGCATCCTTGAACAGTGTGGGCCAATAGTATCTAGCTTTGAGAATTTTATGGGCTTTTCTATCTCCAAAAAAATGTCCTCCAGCAGGCCCATCATGTAACTCTATCATGACCTTCCTCGCATCTTCTTTCTCTAAGCATCTAAGAAAAACTCCATCGTAATTCTTCCTAAATAATATTCCTTCAACAATCTGATACGAACCTGATTTAATATGTAGTGCTCTTCTTTGCTTAGAACTCCAATGTTCTGGTAGCAATCCCTCATGAAGGTAATTCACAAGATCTCAATACTAGGAATCTGGAGTTGTGAAAAGAGGACATACATCCATCAAATGTAACTCAGCTTCATTTTCCCAGTTATTTTCTTCATTGTCTTTACTCTCAACCATTATTTTTCCAAATCCTTTCCCTTTAACTATGGAGGTTGGCTTGAATTTGAGGTCATACTCCTGTAAGGCTGTTACCCAGTTGCCTCTTATTTCTCCTAATTCTTTTTGTACGAAAAGAGACCTCACAGCTGGGTGTGGAACTGTTACCTTTGTCTGGTTCTTAAGTATATACGGCCTAAATTGTTTTACCACTTTGAAGACTGTGTAAGCTTGTTTATCCACAGCTGGGTAATTCAATTCATCCCACTACAAACCAGTGCTCATAAATTATATGGGGAACTCATCTCCCCCATCTTCCTTCTGGGTAAGCACTGCTGCTAGTGAATCGTCAGATGCGAAAGTGTACAAAATAAAATCTTTCTCAAAATCCAGAATTTTGAGGGAGGGTGCATGTGCAACAGATGTCTTTATTTTACTAAATTCATTCTTCTCTACATCAGTCCACTTGAATTGTACACTTTTCTTCACCATTTGCTGCAAAGTTTTAACAATTTGAGCGAAATCCGGCACAAACCTTCGCACGAAATTTATTGTCCCCATAAATGATTGCATGCCCTTTTTATTATGGGGTAAGGGAATATGTTCAATAGCTTTGATCCTCTCTGGGTCTATGGAGATCCCCTTCTTAGAAACCACTTGACGCAGTAGCTTTCCTTCGGTAACAGCAAACACACACTTCTTGGGGTTTAATGAGATACCATATTCTCGGCAGCGTTCGAAAGTCCGTTTTAGATGGAATGCATGTTCTTCTCTTCCTTTTAGAATATTGTGATGTCATCGAGGTATACTACAACAATGATGGCCAATCAGACCGTGGAAATCTATTTCCATAGCCCTCTGGAAAGTAGCTCTAGCGTTTATGAGTCCAAAGGGCATCCTTCTGTAAGCAAAAGTCCCCCATACTGTTCTGAATGTAGTTTTAAGTCTGTCTTCTTCAGCTTCTAACACTTGATTGTAGCCAAATAATCCATCTAATAAAGAAAATAACTCAGAACCCGAAACCATTTGCAATATCTATTCCATGGGTGGGACAGGATAATTGTCTTTATCCGAAGCGTGATTCAGGTTTTTGAAATCCACACATAGTCTAATTTCTCCAGATTTCTTTCTTACTGGTACCATATTTCAAACCCATTCTAAGTGTCTAACTTTGAAGATAATTTTGGCATCCAACAACTTCTTTACTTCATTCTGAATTAGAGGCTCTAGTTTTGGATGCATTTTCCTTAAAGGTTGTTGATAAGGCTTGACCCCAGATCTGATGGGGATAACATGCTGAATAATATTGGTGTCATATCTCTTCAGATCTTCATATGTCCAGGAAAAAACATCTTTGTATTGTTTGAACAGACTGATGAACTTATTTTTTTCACCTGGAGAGCAACACATTCCCAAATTCACATATTTAGGCTCAATTTCAGTCCCTAAATTAATCAACTCGAACTGTAGAGACGAGCTATGAGTCTTCACATTTATTGGCCTTCTAAATTTATCGTTTAGATCAAACATCCGCTCTAAATTCCTAACTCCTTTAGGAATAAAATTATCAAATTTGAGCTCGGCTTGATGTTCTTCATCATCAATGATTGCCCCTTTGAAGGTCTCGTCATTTTTCAAACATTCCAAAATCTACTGACCATCATCAAAAACTCATAAATTGGTAATCATATCTGGAACTGAAGGCCTGAAAAGCAATTCAATAGAACACTGGTTATTAGAGGGCACAAGCCTCGTAGCTGAGGTGGCTAACAAGTCAGCTTCTGTATTCTTAATTCTAGGAATCGATACAATATTAAATGCATGAAAACATTTAAGCAAATCACATACTTCATTTTGATAAGCTTTTAAATGAGGGGAAATAAAATGTATTTGATTTCGAATCTGTTTTACAATTATTTCAGAATCCCCATACACTTTCAGATTTTTTACTTTTAATTCAATTGCTTTCGTTAGTCCTTGAAATAATGCTTCATATTTGGATGTGTTATTGGTGCATTCAAACTCTAACCTACATGAAAGAAAATGTTTATTTTCCTTAGGATCAATCAAGACATAATCGGCTTCTGACCCTTCCAAAGTTTTAGACCCGTCAAAGAAAAGCATCCAAAAATCACCTATCACTACTGTACATGAATCAACATCTACATCTATAGCTAAGTCTACTATTTTACAATCAATTTCATCGGCCTGTGAAAACCAAAGGATATCAGGCTGAGTATCTGATGTATCATTGGCTTCTTCCGCTTGATAGTTTCCTGGTTCTAGCTCAATGAAGTAATTTCCCAAAACAGAATTCACTGGTTCATTTTTACCTTCGAACTGAGTGACATTGTGTTTCATGTGGGGCTCTCTTAAAAATTTAGTTTGATTTGGGAGACCTTTATAAGGTAGCCATAGATGTGACCAGTCCATAAGCCTTAGGTATGTATGCTACTACAATATCAATGAATTGGCATACCTTATCATTTGAAGATAAGCGAATGAGAACATCCTACATTTCCCCAATTACCTTCACATTTGTTCTGTCCAACTGAATGACCTTCCAGGTAGATGGTTTAGGTTGTCCATTTATCTTTTTGCAGACCGACAGTGGCATAACATTTACTGATGCCCCTGATTTTGCTAGACAGTTGTGCACATTGTGGTTGAAAATTTCAAAAGTAAGGAGAAAAGGTGGAGTCTTGAATTTAGGCTTACCTCCCACACTTGCTTCACCAATTTCTTCTTCTTGGGGCTGATTGTCGGTGGGAAGGTTCTCCTCTGATATTTCAAGTGCTTTCAATAACTTTTCATTCTACTGCAGCACATTACACATCTCAAATAATGAGATATTTTCCTTTACCTTTTTGACATCCTCCACGATGTCATAATCCATCTTATGTTCTGTGAGATTCGTTTTCACATTATTGATCTTCTCTTCAATGGGCTTAGTAGGCATGTTGATCTGTTTTAGATTTTGACTGGTAATGGTAAACTCCGGAATTTTATTAGCTGAGGTGTTTTTTTGAAATTTCTTTACATTCTTTTTAAGTCTCTTAATCTTTGGGAGCATAAGACTGTTTTCTTTAATCGACCCTTGTCTTCTTGTTGTCACATTCATTTCCAAGATATCTTCATGTCTCAGATCATTTTCTTCTTTGGTATCAAACAACGATACACAATCCCATAAAACCATGGCTTCATCCTCTTGTTTTTCTGTTAATTTATTGTTATCTTTTCCCTCTTACTCATTATCCTTAGTTAATTTGGAATCCAACAGCTGATTCATCACCAATGTCATTGAATTTATCCATTGAGGACAATTCTTTTCAGAATGGGGTTGTTAGTGGAAAGTGCAAAAATTATCCGTCCCTACCTTTGTTAAGTTCATCGATGCAGGACTGTGTGGAGGGGGTTAGGATTGATTGTTGTCCTCTTTTTTCTTGTAATAAGGATTATAGAACTTATGGGCTTCCTTTTCCTTTTCCAAGTCTATTATTCTGTTAGAGAGCTTTTGCATCATCTTTGCCATTCCTTTGAAATCATGTGATTGTTCCTCTTTAGGCTTAGTAAATAACAAAGCTTTCCTCCCAACATTTTTTTCTCCTGACTGCTCAGGATAATCTTTAATGCTTTCCTTTTCAGCCTCTACTCTCTCTGCTTCTTCATAAGTCTCTGCTAGCATAGGTTTGGCTTTCATTTTGGTAAACATGGCCAAATCGGGCCCTAGAGCTGAAGTATAGTACTCAATCAGAACTTTATCCGAGGGATTTTCAGTTTCAGAAAAATTCTTAAGATAAGCTGCAAATCTTTGGGTAAAACTATGCACCTTCTATTTTCTTTCTTTCTTTAAAGTGCACAGTCCTTTCATGAGAGCCGCATGAGTTTTTTGGGTTGCATATTTACTTCTGAAAATCCTTTCAAAGGTATCTCAGTCTGGGATAGAGTTTGCAGGAAAACCAAAATACCATGATGCTCCTGCTCTTTTAAGGGTATGCGAAAAACATCTACAGACTACATCCTCATGTTCCCCAGCCCTTAATCCTTCTATTGCCAAGTAGAAACTTTGTAAATGGTCATCTACTAAAATATTCTCATTTGTATCAAACTTGGGCAGCATCTTCTCAAAATCTTGGGGTAAGTCATGCAAAGGAGGTGTTAGGTTTAGAGGTGATCAGGCTTTCCAAGCAGGTGGTGGATTCGGTGGGTTAGGTGGTTGATTTGCATTTACGCCTGCCATGAGTCTGGGTGGAGAGTGAGAAGGTGAGAGAAAATGAGTATGCATAGGAGAATAGTAAGGTGTGTTTGGGCCTACTTGATTCAAAGGCTGAACAACTTCTTGTAATGCTACTTCTACTAACTCTTCCAAATCTCCAACCAACACTGAATCTTCCAAGATGGGATGATCTTTCTTCTTGTATTCTCTTCGGAGTAAATTAGGGATAGTGGGTAATCCTCCAATACCCTTTACATAGGACTGTGTGTGTCTTCTCAAATCATTAACTACTTGGTTGTCCATAGAAAACAAATGTTCTCTATTCTCTTCAGTATTCAGATCAGGAAATAAGCTGCTTTCAAAACTATCACTGGTGGAGTAATTTCGAGGAAATGGATTTCCTCAGATAGCCATGGACTAGCGGCCCTCCTTCTAGCACCAGAAACTATTGAGGCCTGGAAATTCGTAGGCAGAAACAGCAAGGGATTCTCCCTAGTCAACGTTCCCAACTAGCCCATGACTATTTGGTATGGGGAATCCGTCCGGTTTGCGGTCCGTCTACCGTAGGTCAAGTAACAAAAATAAAGGGTTTTACCAGTTGCGTCCCAGTCCATCGTGTATATTTTTGTATTTTTTAACTTTAAGTATGATATGCAAGTGCCTATCTAACATGCATATTGATAAAGAATACGAGGAGCGGTCACAATGTGATCCACAGGTTCTTACCTCTCGTCTTATACTCTCTCGCATCTAAATCACACACAACAGAAAACAAGACTAACTAAGTTGTCCCTAGGGAGCAAGATTATCAATTAATGAGTAATGTATTACTGCTCATATGTTAAGATAAATCACAGATAGCTGTTCTTAGAATCAAAACACATAACATGAATAGAGATATGCACAACAAGATAGCTCGTCGTTTGTTAAAACATTCATTACCCATAGTGGAAATTATCATAAAATAAACCAGAGAACATTCATACAAGAACATAGGTTCAGAAAGTTAGAACGATCTCACAGTTAATGAAACACAACTAAAAACGAAATAATTCCCCTTCAACATTGTTCATTTCACCACATTTGAATATTCCACACAACACTTTCTCCAACAGGCAAAATTGTAATTTTATTATTGCAAAACGAAATAGTTCCTCTTACAACAAGTCTTTTCACAAGTCTCACTAGGAAAAATACCCTCCCCTCTTCTAACTTTCGTATATTTATACAAGAACCAGCTCAAAACCTTTGGGTTTCCCCCCAACCGTTTTAATCTCATAGTTTTTTCATTTTGCGAATGCTCAAGATTCAACATTATGTTTCAGATAAAGATTTTTATAAAAACGGGAATGGCTTGGTAACTGACCAACTGCCCAAGCCTGATCCTTTGCTCTTTAATTATTATGCTCTACCATTCCTTGGTCCCTCTTCAGACCTTTATTATTTTTTCCTCAAACAACAACTCTGCTACCTTATGCTTTGGCATGCTTTGTCCTCTAGCTGCATCTTCTTCACTGCAGTAATCTTCAAATGGATCTGAGAAAATTTCCTATGTCTGTCTGTGATCAAACAAAAAATCATCATTTATCCCGACTATTTTCAATAAACATAAACCATAATACCAATAAAATGAGTACTGAAAGAAAAGAAAAATCGGGGCTGCGTTTTCGCGTGAAAATCTCAACCTAATAAAAAACGAAGCACACCCGTCATTCATGAAACTAGTTACAAGCTCATAACAACGGTGGGAAAAATATCAAGAAACGGGCATATAAAAATCCCTATCAGTGAATAAGAACATTTGACATCGGTCGGTTAGTTCACTGGAACGCCGCAACGGCGAGTGACCCATAGTCTAGGGATTCCGGAGCACAAACCAAAAATCGGCGCGATAAAACGTCGAAGGTCAGATCTACTAAAGCATCAGATGGTTATTGCGCTTCATATCCATAACGATGAAAGTTAAAAGGTCAAGAATTCCGCAAACTAGTGAACATCAGAGAAAAATAGAACAACACATCGGCGAAAGGAAAAGCAGTGTGGTGGACGGTTGCTCTATTCTGGAGCCGCAACGACGAAACACAATCAGCTCATGGCCTCCGAACAGAGTCAAAACCTTCCGAAAAACATCGCAACACAATATTTTGAAACAATAAAACGCATGATCGATGAAATATTTTAATCATCGGCGCAATCTCTAATTGTCCTCCGAAAGAGTGACAACTAAAATCTCATTTTAAACCTCGGCCAAACTTGGACAATGATAAAATAGCATGAATCCTATTAAGTTCTACATTCCAAATCCTTTGCAGACCCAAACAAATTCTGAAAAGCATGTAAAAGATAGCCTCATACAAACCAAATGAGTAGCAGAGTAGAGACAAAACGGTCTTCAACAAAATCAACAAGGAGGGTCCAGAATTTTAGAAATTTGGGAATCGTTGTAGCTGCAATAGGTCCTTTTGTTATTTCCAAAATTTTAGAGAAAGGGGCCTACAATTTCGTGGACAATGATGGAATCCCCTTAGGACAACCTCGCAATGGCTTGTACCTGAAGAGGTACTATGCCTAGATATTTCTTGTATATTACCTTGTATATATGTATATTACTTGACTTTTAGTGTGCTTAAGTATTTTCAATATGGTTTTGATTTTAGTGTATGTATCTATTTATACCATGTTTTGGTCATGCAGGGAAGATGGCTTTCTATGGCTTCGCTGATGGTGCTTTCTGCCACACCTTGAATCTTGCCTCAGTTGCTTGGGTTGTCTATTCCCCAGCTTTTGATTTGGTCATTTCACAAGCGATTCGTATTGGTCTCGCTACCAACAATATCGTCGAGTATCGAGTATTCATAGGTCTTCTGACTGAAGCTACCTCCCAAGATGTTCGTAACTTGGTAGCTTTAATGGACTCGCAACTAATGGTTTGTCATTTAAACCATATCTATACCATCAAGAATCTCATTCTTCTCTGTCTCTTCTAGAGGGTATGTTTATTAGAGAGGTCATTTGAAGCTATTACCTATAGGGATATCCCTTGGAAGATAATGCAGTTTCTGACTCATTGGAAAATTACATCCTATACTGGCATATTGCCCATTCATGACATGAGAATCAAACATGGTTCAATGTAAATAAACTATAAAAGACACATAAACTCATGTAAAATAAATTCACCATTTTATACATATAAACACCAAAGTAGAATTCTGTATATATATAAACATGTTTTACAAAAAATATGTCACGAGGCCTCATTTGAAGCGCTCAGGCTTTCAGGTCAAAAATTATCATACAAAATTCCTGAAGCTATCTATTAGCTTTCAATAAATACATCAGGCACCCTATCATCTAGTGATGCTTGTGGTAACACATAACTTCCTGGGATACTCGACGTAGCAGTCTACTGAAATGACCCGGTACTCTCGTAGTAGGCCTATGGTACCTCAATGGGAGGTCATCGATCAAGGCATCCGGGATGTCTAGAGTCAACCTCTCGAGGTTATCCTCTAGCTTCCCTATCACATCATATCCCTGTGGTACAAAGTGAGCTTTGACTCTCCTGTCTAGTGGGGAGGAACCCCCAGGTCGTGCTGCTCCGACATCTGCATGAAAACGTTTAAGTCTCATTACTACACATAAAAAATATAAAACATCAAAATATAAAAAAACACAATTTCCATTTTAGGGTTTTTGTTTCTTACCGATATCACCCCACTATCCACCAGGTGGAAGCAATAGCTCAGGGTCACCACTAAATTCAGTGCTTGCATATGCATAGTCCTCCACCATGAGGAGTTGATCTCTCAACCATGGGAAGAACGAGTCATCGAATTTCACCTTGCCTTTACCCACTCCTATGCAGGCCATGATTTGGACCCACCTCAGCATACGAGGGTCTTGCGCCCTCATCTTAATGAACATCATCTGGGGTCTCATCTAGGGGACCTGATCGAAAAAGAAACATGCTAGAATGGAACCGAAACTTAACTGCTTCAACTCCCCCTTCCGACACTTGGTCAGTTGATCCCTGAAAATCGGGAGTAGATCTTCTACCCAGTTGAAGACTATGGATTCCATGGCCTCTACAGCGTATAGCATATGTGCTCTAGATGCCTGGTGTACCCCTTGGCTCCCCACCACCCTCTGCATGGTAAACAAAAATGTTCGTAGAGGGCCATCCACCACTGCTTTTATGGGAATTTTCATCAAATGTCCTAGTCCCAGGAATACAATGGAGGTTTATCAGATATTGGGTAGTGATGTCCCCTCCATAGGTACCAATCAAAGAGATGGGAGAACCCTGTCTCAATAGGCCTGTCAGGAAGTAGATATCCTCTACTTCAATTGTCAATACATGAGCACCCACCTCAAAATATTGTTGCTCTGAATTCCACATCCGGAGGATATGCTCTAATAAGCGCTCATGTGACACCATGCTAGGTGTGTAGAAAACATTTAGAAGGCCATAGTCTCTCAACACGTCTATACAACCCGCGTTTCATTCAGCAAATGCATCATCATTGTCATGTTGTCTCTCTTTCCAAATTACCATTTTTTATCAATGGGAACCTATCAAAAACCATCACAAGGCCAATTAGAAACACTATCAATCATTCAAATCATCAAATTTGAGCTATTTTTCCTTGTACACATATTTTTATTCACCCACGGATGGCACCACCTGTGTCCCATTGAAGACAAGTTGTGGCACTGCCTGTGTCAAGTGTTTTAGGCACAGTTATAGCGGGGTACCACTTATCCCGCAAGGGATAACAACGGTGCCCGCATCCATGGTTTTAGGGCTTGCTCAAACAGCCCAAAACACCACCAAAAATAAAAAATGAATGCATGAAAGAAAGAGAAAGGTTCAAGTTATTACCTAGAACTGACGGTGCGTAAATTCGACGGTAGATGCTCCTGGAATCAGCAGTTGAAAATCTAGCCAAGAAAATGCTCCAAAGGCTCTCCACTATGGGTAAATGGTAAAATGTTTTATTTTTTACTATTTACATAACTTTTATACTCATTTTAGGTTGTGGCATGTCATATTTTTTTAAATCTATCAGTCATGATCCTTTAATGTGATCAATTCGATATTTTAATAGTTATTTTTAAGTCGTTGTAGGATAAAGAGTGGTAGCAATAAACGTTTTGGGAGTTTGTTTTTTACTTTTTCGCATTACCATAAAACGGAAAAAGTCTTTGAGAATTTATTGTGACACTTTGGCCATGCTCTCCAAACTTAGCATCAAAGGTACGAGTCCTTTTCTAATTCTTTTCAGACTCGTAAAATCCCTCATCATGAAAAGAGACCTAGTGGAGTCTTCTTTAAACTCTTTTCGGCCTCCTTAAATATGAAAAGATTGTCGAGTGATCTTGTCTTCTTCACACTCATTAAAGCACCTGAAGAGCCATTCATCTGATGGTAGGTTATCACTTTTTTGGTTCAGATGAACTATTTTATGAAAAAGGACCCTGTGGAGTCTTCTTCCGTGGTCGTTTAGACTCTCTAAACATGAACGATACCGAGTTAACTTTCATTGGACTCGTTAAATTAAACATTGAGAGACCCTCTTTTGGGAACGAACCCATCCTCTCTCAGGTTCGTAAAACATATGAGTTTGGACTTTGTCTCCAGACGAGCTCTAACGAGTGTTTGTTACCCTCTTTGAACTCGTAAAAATGAAAAGAGGCACTCATCAACCATGATGGGGAAATTATGGGAAGGTAATAATTTTGCAAATAAATGGCAGTTTGTCGTTACCTTTGAACATGGAACTTGTCTGCATATCATTTTAGTCCATTGGGTATTCAACTGATTTCCATGATGATCCACTTTCATGAGTCATGTCACTCATTTGAGTCTTTCAAAAGAATACATTGTCTACCATCGCATTGTGTGTTTGTCTGGTCTAGTCATGCTACCAATGTCTTTTGTCATGTCACCCGATGTAAAAAGGGAAGTTGAAGAAGTTTACCTCTGTAGTCAAAATAGTCTTTGTGTCAGTACTTTTGAGTCAGTATTATGGTTACCTCATTCACATCATTCCAGAACTTTGTTCCAAGTTTCGTGTCGTCAATGTGGGATTCATCATGGCCCTCCTTGGACGAGACTATTCTCGTCAACATCAGCTCATCATCTAGGAAATAGTCTTAGAAACAAATTTAGTACCTTAAGATATGTATGCCTCAATGACAGATTCTCTCGCTCTCGACATAGGTTCACATCATTGACCTTTGATTGATAGAATCGACTGGGTGTTCGACATCAAGACATCTATTCACACTCAGTATATTTTACTAGGGTACCTTGGGAATCATTGACATCAATGGTGATCTCCCTCGCACTTGTTAACGGTTCACATCATTGGTCGGTAATCAAGTGGTTTCTACCATGTTCGACTTCAGAACATTGTAATCACATGGATAGAATTGTACTTTTTGGAAAACGAGATGAAGACCCTGGGTACTTGTTTAGCACTCATTTCTTTCCCCAGGTTGCGATGGAGTTTTGTATATATAGCATGGATCCACATTTGTATGGTTGTGGCTATGCTCAAATTTGTGTCTGTATGACATAGATATACGTTGTATGTCTGGTAGCTATTTCCAAGTTTGAGTCCTCTATCACATGGATCTACGTTGTATTCTAGTATCCATGGTTGTTTATTCCTCTCATGGATCTGCCTTGTATTGGTCTGCAGCCATGAGTTGGTTACATTTGTCTATGAGTCAAAAGTATTGAAAATTTCTCTGAATATCAATTCTACTTGAAAAAACCTAGCACCATGCTTTCCTTTTAGCTGATGAGCGATACCTTGTTCAGCACCACCTGTGTCCTATTATAGAAAAGTGGTGCCACCACACATGAGCTTTTCTTTTGGAGAGGTTCTCACCTAAACCGCTCTGTCATAAGGGAACAAAAGAGGTACCCTTGGTAAAAATGGAAAAATATAAGATTCTCGAGACTTCTATATCATGAGCCTCGTGTCCTCTCTTATCCCTATCAATCTGGGTTAGTTGGAGTCAAGATACCTCTTCGTAGGATCTTAGAGCCACCTCACCCACAATCCTCTCAACTATCCCTATCCATTCATCCTTATAAATACAAGCTCATATCCATACTTGAAAGGGGGAGAAGAATAGTAGAGTTATGTTGTTGAATTGATACCCTAGTCTAATCCATCAAAGAGAAATTGTGGAGCAAGTTGGAGCTATCGGGGATAAGGTTCCAGTCTTGTGAAGGAGTGTCTCGACACTAAGGCACATGGTTGTAAGCTCTTTCATTTATTTTCTAATGCAAAATTGATTTTGTTCCGACATGTTTGTTGCATAAATCTCACATATATGTTATTGGATTCCTTAGTCACTAATATGGACGCGTAGATGTTTTTCAGGTATCTTTCATGTATTTGTATGTTTGATATGTCTTACAGGTATAAAGGTCTTTCATAGAAGTTATATTCCAAGCTTCTATAACATTTAGGGAAGGTCTTCAACCAAGTTATTCACTCATTTGTTCTGGATCTGAACCATTCAGACCAGAGGAACAGCTTCTATCTGCAGAAGGTGTAATATTTTTGACTACGATAGGGACAAGTTGTGACTATGGATATGGTTTTCCTCTCCACCTTTGTGACCAATATTGTTGTTGCAAAAATTTAGGAGGAGGGTACTGGGGTGGCCAATTCCACCAACTTGAATTGTTCCATTGTTGAGGTGGTTGATATGGAGGATAATATAGTGGAGGTTGTGATGGAAAATTCTGATAGGTTGGTTGGTATCTAGGTTGCCAAGGAGGCCTCCTAGATGTTTCAGCTACATCCCCACTCTTATAGATGGCTTGCAACCCATGCAAGGATGGGTAGTTATCTATTGGATTCTCTTCTGTACAAATGTGACATACTGAGATGTTGTTTAATAGGAATTCCCTTTGGGGATGTTTGGTTCTACATCTTGGACAAAAAATACTCATTGTTGCTCGTTCTTCATCCTTCCTTTTCATGGCTTGTAAAGCATCTAGTTGAGAGCCCATTTCTCCTAAGATATCAATTTTGAAATTCTTCAATAGGTTTCCTAACTCTACCCTTGTAACTCCACCTGAACTAGGAATGTTTCCTCTTACATTTCTACTATAAGGATATCGAAATGTTTTCCCAACTTTCCCCCTACTTCTAGAATAATTTTTACACATCTCACTGATTTGTGCAAAGGTTTTGTGAGAGATATCGCCAGCTGCCATGAGATTAAGACTTTTTAACAAGTCCTCAGAGGTCCCTTTAAGAAAAAGTGTACATTTTGCATCTTCTCGGAGGTCACTATTTTTTTATTTATGTAATGTATAAACGAACCTTTCGAGATAATCCTCTAGGATCTCATCTTCAAGTTGTTGTATCTTGAATATATCATGTCGAGAGTCCTTAGATTTGCAATACTCTTGATATTTTCCCAAAAAATGAGGTTTTCATATCATCCCAAGTCCTAACAGTGAATTCACCTAATCCCATGAACCATCTCAAGGAGGAATCTTTTAGTGTAGCAGGAAATAGTTTTAATTTATGAGCATCTTGTAGATAATTATAGCTCCTACAAAGGATATTGAACTTGAACAAAATTGTGTCTGGGTCCTCCTTATTTTTTCCATTAAAAGTAGGTAAGGAGGAAGGAGAGATGTTCTTCATAGTTACATCTGGTATAGTGTCTCAAATAGGGAACCCGAAGGTAGCCTCGGTTCGAATCTTCCCTTCTCCGTCTTCATTTCTAACTTCATCGTGATCTTTGTTCTCTTCCCATATCTCCATATAGGCTGGGTTTCTAACGTAAATATACCTAGGAGGCTCCTTTCGAGGTGATAATGGGGCGTCCCAACATTCTTTTTTGGGAGATATTTTCCTCTGATCAACCGAATTTTTATTGAATACTAAAGGGATAGTAGGTTCTACTGTGGATGTTTCAATTTGTGAGATAATTGAATCTACGGAGCTTCCAAAGGGAGCTTTTACTTGGGCAGGATCAACAAATTCAATGAAATTCGGATCTCCTACTAGTGAAAAGGTTGTATTATTTGGATTCAATACTAGTGGAGGGTTAGATATTTCTAGTGGCTGATCCTCTTGAAGTTATTCAGAAATGTGGTCCTTAGTACCTCCTACCAAGGTTGCTTCTTTTTCTATGGCTTCCTTGGTAAGATCTCCTTAGAGAGTCTCCTTAGGTTTCTGGGTAGAACTACTTCCTATAGGTGTCTTTTGATACCTTTCTACTGAGTTAGTGGTTGGGGTATCACGTCCCCTGTGAAAGTTAGTAGGAATTTCAATAAGTTTTATCGTTTTAACAAATCTACCTTGAGGGTCTCTAACTCTGCTCATGAAAAAATTTAAACAAAAGATATGCTAATACTATTGTCGAATTTGGGGGTGCCTGTTATAACAGATGCGCAGGTTCTTACCTCTCGTCTTACCACTCCCTCACCACCAGCCTATTACTAAGCTTCATACAGGATTCTATCTATTCTACCTTACAGAACAACTCCCTGGCAATGACGCCAAAATGTTGGGTGTGTTATCATCTAGATTAATTCACCTAATATTTAATTATCGACCGGGTTGGTAGGCTTAGAGTTTATACAAAATATATGTGAAGGTAGAGGGTGTCATGTAAACATTTTAACAAACAAAAGATCGAAATATCTTTCAAAATGAAAAACCAAGTCAAACTCCTAAGAATTCAATTATTAAAGTAATTAAACCGGAACAAAATACTAAACTAGATAATCAATAATTTATTTCATAAGCAACTAACTTTAAACCGAAAAAAGATACTATCAACAACTAATCTTTCAAATGGAAAACTAGGGTGCAAGGAAGACCTAATTCATAAACAAGTAGAAAACTTAATAAAGAAAACCTAATAAAAATAAACAAGTAGAAAACTTAATAAAGAAAACCTAATAAAAAGAAACAAGTAGAGAACTTAATAAAGAAAACCAAATAAAAAGAAACAAGTAGAAAACTTAATAGGAATATCTTTGAATTTCGTCCTACAAGTCTCTTTCAGTAATCACACAATAAGAACGAAACAACCTAAAAACATACTAAGGATAACACATATAATACTGAATTTTACATGCAAATGGATAAATTAATCCAAAGGCATGAACACAAAACAATACAAGAGTAAAAGGAAATCAGAAACAAAACATAAAATAGCTTAAAACATGTTTAAGGTGGAAAGAAGTAAGGTAACTTTTAATAAATAACCTAAAACAATTCAAATTAACTTTAATATAAAATAAAACTATCATTTAGCTATTACAGTCAAAGCATACTTCAAATACGAAAGAAACAGAATTTAAAACAATTTCAAAACACATTAAAAACACTAAAAACGAAACAGTGGGCTGAATCGTAGACTGAACTGTGGGTCCGAAAGGGGTGACTGAATGACAGTTTAAACAGGTTGTCCAAATGATAGTATGTACCATTAAAAAATAACAGAAACTAACCTAAATGATCTATTCTTCAGCTGAATTCATGCACATGTAGATATAATGCATAAAGGCAGTAAATAAACCTATTTATTAATCAAATTTAACAATGAAATGAACTTAAACAAATTCATGAATATAAAGAAATCATTGCATATTAATAATCAAACTAAAATTCAAATTGCATAACTTATAACAGAAAGGAAATAAACAGAACTGAATCTAGATAAAAGCAATCTATTCTATCTACTTGCAAATAAACTGAACAATAAACTAGAAATGAAATGACTGAAAGTAAATGGAAAGAAAACTATGCGCACAACTAGCTATCTAATCTTCAGAAATAAAATGCATTACAATAAGCAAATGAAATAATAAAACAAACTGGAATTAAACTAACTATAACAGAAAAAATAAAAGAAATAAACAAGAAAAGAAAAGAAACCTCTGGTTGATGAGGGGCCCTCTCGGCAATCAGGAGTGATGCCTGGCTAACGATTACTCAAATGTAATCATCAATAGCAAAGCATACAGCTCTTTATTAATGAATATGGAACATAAATACAGTGTGCTTAAGAACAACAAATCAAAGCATAAACTGGTAGAACTCGCTAGCTAACTGAGCTCTCACGCAGAGGCTGGTATATATATTGTTTTACAAGGATGAGCAAGTCGACCCTTTAGTGGTCGACTTCTCTCTAAATTTAGTCAACCATAAAGGTTCCTAACTAATTAAACTCCAAATCACATCATATCCCTTCTTCAACGCACATCGACTCTCTTCATTGGACGGTGTAACGCACAGCTCCTCCTTCAATGTGAACAAATCTCTGCAGCATGCGATGTGGCATATAGCTCCTCCTTCAATGTGAACAGATCTCTGCAGCATGCATGGTGTGTTGCATATCTCCTTCCTTAGCGTGGGCAGGTGCAGTGGCGTTAGATAGAGGAGAGCACGCTGGCGAACCTTCTAGAACGCGAACCATTGCATCTTCAAACGTGTGGATTCCTGGTGTGGTGTCAAGCAGGGGCGGCGTGATGGTGATTCTTCTAGAATGGGAGATTCTCCATCATCCAAACGCATGGACAGCAGCTCATTTGCATAACTATTTCAATGTTTTAATGAATGGAAACAGTTTTCAACAATGCGCAATCTAGTTAACGATCTGGCCGGAAAGTTGGACAGCGAGCTGGACCATGAGCTAGACATGTTGGACGCATGGCTAGCTGAACGCATGTTTTTTGTTAATTCATCCAAAAATATTATATAACCTGCAAACAAATATACGTATTAATTAATATATCAAATGCGCTTCAACAATATCAATTTTAATCAATAAAATCATAAAATGATAATAATAAATGGATTTTATATAAACCTTAAATTCATACATACCTGGAGTTAAATGGTGATCTGCATGGCAGAAAATATATAAAAAGATAACAAAACATATGTTTAATTGAGTAATTTAACTGCCAAAAATGATAACAAATCTGGGATCAACAAAGTTTTCATTTTGCATAGCTTTGCATTAGTTGTTTTTCTCGTTATTTTCAGAAAATCAAAAATATTAAAGTCTTGTAGTTTCTCAAAATTGTTAAAAAGTTTCGTTGGTTTCATTTACAAAGAAATATAGAAAAGTAGTTTTGTAAGGAGAAAGGAAAATTTAAAGCAACTCACTTTTGATTGTGTCAAAGAGGAGAAATTGAGGTCGAATTTAACTATCATGATTTATGTTTTAATTTAATAGTTTTTAAAGCTATTCTAAAATCTCCTTTGTGTTGAGGATAGAAACATTTATTTTAACGTTAGATTTTTAATTTCCATGCTATATCAGATTTTTCCATTCATTTGAAATCATCTTTTTTGTGCACACATGACAAGGAATCCTCAATGACATCATTAAATTAGGCACAGAGAAAATACTAGCAACTAACAACAATAGAACAAAGGAGCACGACATGGAGAAAAGACTGACAACTCGGCAACAACATAACATAGTACAAACATGGCATCTAGGTGAAATATACACATGTAAAAATTATATTGGGTTGAAAGCTGATGAATATTGAATATATACATGTCAAAATGATATTGGGTGGACAACCGATGAATCTAGAATAATGTTTTACAAAGCCACCCTCATCTAGAAAAACACAATCGACATAAATATAACAAAACAAAAACACGAAAGAGTCTTGGTTTGTGTTGTTTGTTAGATTTTAAATCACTGTGTAATACTCAATAATATTGTGAAGGTGGAGGTTCGGGCCCAAGGCAACTAGCAGGTAAAGAGGAAAGCTCCAAAGAAGTCGTTGTGGGAGGCAAATTCAATTATTACTATTTACGATGTGGTGACATGTTGATACATTAAAGTAGTGAATTTTATTTCCCTTTTTGCAATTAAAGTAGTGAGTATTCTTTTCCCTTTATGCAATTAAAGTGACTTATGTGGTAGGGGGCTAGTTACCGAAAGCATACAAGTCATTACTTAAAATCCTTATGCCACCCATCTCCATGGCTAGAAAGCATAAATTATCAAAGAGTGCATTGAAGCATTCAAATCTCCATCACAATACTACAACGGCCATTGTGTGTGCATATATTCAAACTTTATAATTGCATTCATAACTAGTAATCAACAAATAGGGTGGAATTCTAGAAAGTGAGAAGGCTATTGGTTTGGTAACCCACCCCCAAAAAAGGGGAGCCTCAGATAGAGGATTGTTTCACTATGTTATTTTGTGTATCCCTTTAGGTATGTAATTTCTCTAGCAAACTAATTATGATATCTCCAAGCAAGTACTTCCACTTCAATCTTAATAAGCAATTGGAGGTGGAAATTTTGTCTCATAATGGTCTATAGAAGTTGGAAAGTGGAGTCAAGAGTTCATAGTTAGATATGGGATGCAATTTCAAGTAAAAATAAGATTTGTAACATGTAGTTGGTCAATGGTCAATTTCATATTCTTACAAGTCCTTCTCAAGTAGCAAGAAGTACAGAAATTGTAACACATCTAAAAATCTTAAATAAAAAAAAAATCGCATGCATTACTTACTCATCATATTTCTATGATTTATTTCTACGAATTTTAATATGTTTATCATGTTTGTTTACGACAGGTTCTACTGAGTTGTGACAGTGGCTAGCTCCTTCCATAACCTCCAGCCATGTTTTATGCAGGTGATGTATTTTGTTTTTTATTTGTTCTTTAATGTTTATTTGTTTATGTTAGGATGAAACTATCCTAAGGTATGGGGATACTATTCATGGTCTTGAAACATGCCCGTAAGCTGCAATGTAATTTAAAGGACTTGGCCTTCCCATAATTTATACTATGGTGTGTAATGACCTTCCCTTAAGCGTAAGGTGTTTACAGTTTGTAAAGCATATGGTGACCTCTTGTTATATAACTAAAAGTGAGGGTTTATGAATTCATACTTGGCATGAGGCTACATGCTTTGACTTATGATGCACCTTATTTTAGTCCACAATGGTTATGGTTCAAGTCATATGGTTATACCTTGATTGGAAAGTATTTAAAGGTTATTGGCATAATGTAGCACGATGCTTGCAATGAATTTTGATTTTAATGGCATAATAGTATGCTATGGCTGTAACAGTAACTCAATGACCTAGGCATATCCTAGCACTGTGGCTATAATATACTTTGGGGATATGAGAAAATTATAACATTATGGTTATAGTGTATGAAGTGTGTGGACCATGGCATAATGCACAAAGGAATTACATCCCACGGTCCCATCATCACGAAGGTTCTCGGCATAGGTTATATTCCAAAGGTGATTGCAATGATTCAGGTTTTAATTGATTGTTGTTGTCGATGGTTGTTGTGTTGTACTTAGTTGACCTTGGCATTAACTCATGACCTGGCTACGAGTTGATAGTGCAGCCAGGTCCTTTACTCGACCATCGTGGTGCTCCCACTACCATCCATCTATTCATAAGGAAGTTAGGGTTTTCATGCCGATTTAATGTGTTTGTTTTGTGTCTGGAACCTCATTTGCAAGTTGCTTTGGTGAGAATACACAAACTCAATCTCTAGTCATGGTGAAAGTGTATAGGTGGTTCTCGCTTCTTTATGCAGTTGGCATGAGTCGAAGGCTCTGCCCTGACTTTGGTGGAAGAATGAGTTGTTTATACCTTTGTGTGGCCAGAAAGGGTCATCGAGCTTTGATTTTGTTTGTTGAGTGTCAGTCCTGGTTTTTAGGCAAGTGTTAACATTACTCTTCATTTGTCCTTCCCAAGGTGTTTGAAAGAGCTTCTTCAACTTCCATGGTCGACTGCAAAAAAAAACTTGCCTTTCCACCATTTTGAAAATCACATTCTATGTACATGTAAGAGTTTTAAAAGAAGTTTTCTACTACTTATTTCATAATGAAATGTTTATTGGATTCTAACTGCATTTTTGTTATTTTTTTTGCGGACAAAGGAGGGATAAGGGTGCTCTGGAGGAGTCAACCTTTATCCTTCTCTCCCCTATCTCCAAGGTGAGGTTTTTCTCATACTTCAATTTCTTTTTTTATTTTAAAAAGTGATGTTTTTCTGACTACAATGAACAACATGCAGTTTCTAACACTAGAGAGGGAGGTGACAGGGTCACCTCCTCCCAGGCCCACGTCTCCAAACACCCAGGTAAGAAAAATGTTGCTAAGTTAAACCTCTGTTTGTTTTTCCTTATTAATATTTCGACCCATACTAACCTCGTCTAATGTTGTGGTTGTAGGTCATGTTGGGAAAGGGTTGTGAAGGCTCCAAATGGTAGCCACATCGATTAGAAGATAAGTGTTTCAGTTCTCAAATGCATATGCATTTTCTTTTGGTAAACCCTAATTGGGTTTTTTTTTGTCGGCTCTTTATCCATTGTTACGGCATTGTATGTAACATTTTTAAAATGTAGGAGGGTTTGGGTGCCATAAACGAGTCTTATTTCCATATTGTTTATCATTGGTATTTAAAAAGTTATTGTGGAATCCATCAACGATGGTCTTACATCCACTCTTAAATATATATGTGTGTTGTTTAAATTATAAAGGATGTCGACCCTCAACTAGGTAAACTCAATGATCATTTTTCTTTTATCTATGTATATATTTATATGATGTTTGTGGTGAAACACCAGGCTACCATTGTTGGTGGTCTTACGAATGTGAGTAATACTACTTTTGTTTACAATTGTAAAATGATGTGATTGTATGATAAACGTAATGCATATGTGTGAACACTCTACCAAAGTTTTTATTCTGTATAGATTAGGGTAGCCACGATGTGGAATTGTGACCCTATATTTACTGTACTTGTTGAACTTAATGATATGACCCATAGGGTCTCTAATTTCTTAAGCAGTAGTTAAAATATTTGTGTGAATATTTGGCTATCGGAGGTAGCTTTGGCCTGATGGGAAATGATACTTGTTTCATGATTGATATTTTGATGCCATAAATAAAGTTGTGATAGCTAGAACAATGTCAGTGAAAGTATTAGATTTGATTGGATTTGTTTTAAATTGTCATGTGCATGGTTTGTGGATGTTAATGATGCTAATTAGGGTCTTAGATCTATATGTTTGTTTTCACAAAATCTAGAACAGATTGTCTAAGTGATTTCATAGTTGAAATATTATAAATCTACGATTTATATAGTCTATTAGTTTGATTCGGATCCTTGAGATGTAAAATAAGAACCTAAATATCTTCGATCCAGTAGTGTTATTTATTGAACTATATGCTTTAAATCCATAAATTATTTTGTTATTGGCTTAGACTTTCACGATTAGTTATGAAATCATTATTCTGCCAGAATATTTTAATTGGAATTCATATAGTTTGTATAATGTTAGTATTATCAATGTAAAATCCTTGCGTATGTACTAAATGATACAGATCAATACCGTGTTTTAATAGAAAGGGTTATATCCTAATACTCTATAAGTGCAAGGATTTGGATGATACACCATCTATATATACTTATATGTTGTTATGTAATCCTTACTGTGGTTTAAATCTAATGAATAGATTAATCCTAGCGTGATTAGAGATCCATTCTACATTTAGTTTCATAATTACAAACTAAGGAAGAATTTTGGAAATAAATGATACAAACAGGAAATAGACGGTTCCATTTAGAAATACATGATACTAATTAGAAATAGATGATTCCAATCCATTTAGGTGTAGAATTCAAATTTCAAATGGAATCAGAATTCTTAATACAAGTTTACACGTTAAAACCCTAGAATTCCCTAACTGCTTATAAAAATTTAATCATGGAATCATTAGGCTAACTGAAACAAACTAGGTTGTACATTAATATTCTTCAGGTATAGAATTTAAGCACATTCTACAAAAATTTAAAAACATAAATTATGAACCTCACACTAGTGCTGGGAAAACAAAAGTGGAGAATTTGTTCCTCCCAACCCGCTCACAGAGCAGCCAAGTTACTTGCTACAAAACCTCCGATGTTTCTCGTTGCACCACAAGAGAAAAATACTTCAATGCGCCATCTCTTGCATTCACAGATTTAATCCCCATCCAATGCTAGCCTCTTTCTGCTCATGGACAAACTAATATATAGTATTTTTCCTAGGACTTGGTCATTTATGAGCCTCCTGCTCTTTAGCACTCAACTAGGAGTTATGATCTGATTTTTGGGGATGATGCCTCCTGCATATTGAGTTCTCACTTAGTGGCTTCAGCCACATGTATTTTCCTCTTGTGGGTAGTAAACACTCTTTAACAGCTATATCCACTTTTGTCCCATTTCATCTATATCCACATTTTTAAGGCGTCAATTATGGAAGCAAGTTCTAAATCATGTTTCACATAGTTCTTATCATGTTCTTTTAATTTCCTAAATTCATATGCCATGACATATTTTTCTTGTATTAAAACTCCACCTAGCCCTTCCTTGCAAGCATTGGTACATACGATGAAATACTTGATGGATTAGCAATATTTAGGATCGGGGCGGTATTTAATAGATTTTTTAGTTTGTTAAATTTCTCCATGCATTTTTTCAGTCCATTCAAACTATTTACCTTTCTTTTGTAATGAAGTTATGGCTTAGGCAATCCTAGAAAAATCTTCAATGAACTTTCGGTAGTATCCGGTAATCCCCATAAAATATCTGATGTCGGTTACATTTTTAGGAACTGGTCATTCAGTGATGGCCTTTATTTTTTCAGGATCAACAGATATTCCATCCTTGGACACTACGTTTCTGAGGTATTGAATTTTATCTTTAAAGAAATCACATTTGTTGAAATTTGCATAAAGTTGTTTTTCTCTTAGTACTTGCAGAATTATATTTAAATGCTCCTTATGTTCTTGTTTGTTCTTAAAGGAGATTAGTATGTCATCCATGAAGAAAACCAAAAACTTATCTATGTAGTTACTTAGGATGTTGTTCATTAGACACATGAATGCAACAGGTGATTTTATCAACCCAAAAGGAAATATGACAAACTCGTAGTGACCATAGCGAGTCCTGAATGTCATTTTAAAGATATCCTCATCTTCTATTCGTACTTGATGATAACTCGACCTTAAGTCTATCGTTGAAAAGATAGTTTCTCCACATAATTGAACAAATAGATCATCTATCCAAGGTAGAGGGTATCGTTTCTTAATGGTCATTTTATTTAATTGTCGGTAGTTTATACATAATCTTAAGGTTTCCTACTTCTTTTTCACAAATAAGACCAGTGCTCCCTAGGGAGAGACACTAGGTCGAATGTACTTTTTGTCAATTAATTCTTGTAGTTGAGATTTGAGATCTGTAAGTTCTATTATGTTCATTAAATAAGGATATTTCGATGCTGGTACCACTTCGAGTATCAGATAGATCGTGAAGTCAATGTCTCTTTTCAGAGGAAGTCTAGGGACTTCTTCCGAAAAGATGTCTCCAAACTCCTTCAGGACTGGTATGTCTTCAAGTTTAAGTTTATTGTCATTTTCATTATCATTCATTATATAGAAAGTAAAAACTTTACATCCTTTTCTTACTGATCTTTTCATTTGTAACACAGATATTTCTCTTATTGTAACCTTCCTAGGGATCCCTTTTACTTTTACATTGTTTCCATTATCGTTAGTACATGTAAAGGTTTTGTCGAAACAATTTAACACTAATTTACATTTTTCTAGCCAATCCAATCCTATTAACAAATCATATGAACCTAAATGCATAATATTTAATTCATCATGCATAATGAAATCATTCATCATCAATTTACAATTCTTAACAAGACTAGTTGCTTTACATTTTGTACCGGTGGCTAATTGTACTAGCCATGACTTATCAAACTTTTTCGGTACTAATTTACATAGTTCAACTATTCTACATGATATATAACTCAAGCTTGCACCTGGATCAATTAAAATAAAAATAGGTTGAGTGTTTATCATACCTTCGATTTCAACCATAGAATTCTGATGATCTACTTGGCAGTTTTCCAATGTAGCGCAAATTATGGGTATGATCCTTGTCATGTCCCCAACTGTAACTGCTTCCTCTATGGAATGAACATTAAAATTATTTTTTGTTACTGGGCAGTCTTTAAAGTAAGGTGGCCCTCCACACTCCCAACATTTTAAGGGTTCTTTTTGTGTTGGGTTCTTGTTAAGAAAAGTAGGAGTCTCTTTTACTGCAGAGTTCTGTGGTTTAAAACTTTTGTAGTTGTTACCCTAATACTCCCTATAGTTATTCCCTGCGTTTTTGTGGAATTTATTTTGTTTCTATTTTGGATCAATATTAATTGGCCTTTTACTCTTCTATGTTGGTACATTTTCTCTTTTATTTTTATTTTGGTTGTAACAGAAGTTTGCCTTTCTCACCGCTTCCTCTAGTGTCTTTGGATTATCATACTCAATACGTTATTTGAAAATGATAGGAAAACAACTAAGAAAACATTGTATTTTAGGTTTTTCATCAATTATGTAAGGAATGCAACAAAACGGGCTTAGAAACTTACTCCAGAATTCCTTCATAGTCATGCCTAATAGCCTTAATTCATAAAATTCTTTGGCCTTTTCTTCATATTATTATTCTGATAAGTATTTTCTTTTAAAAAAAATTAAATGGTTTCCAAGTTACATATCTTTCTTTTATCCCTTGAGCCTTCTTTATATCCTTCCACAATATATCTTCATTTCCAGACATATTATAGATGCCCATTTTAGCCTTTAATTCATCAGAGTAGTTGTATATTTGGAAATACTTTTTTCATTATGGACAACCAGCGTTTCACCTCTTCTCCCTTCTCAACTTCCCCATTAAACATTGGTGGTTTAATTTTCTTAAACTCCCCAAATATTTCCTCATAGGTTCTGTATTTATTTTTTCTTTTGTTATCATCACTGCTTTCGCTTGACTCTTTTTGTTTTCTTGAGTGATGTTTAACTGACTCTTCACTGGAAGTTTCAGTTTTATGGCTAGAAAATTCCAACTTCCTTCCCTTACATTTGTAAGGTGAATTTTTAGGTAGCTCATGTTCAGATTCCTTAAATTTTTCCTTTTCATCGTTATGTATCGTAGCTAACATAATAGCATTTAATTCTTCCTAAGCTTTTAGAATTCATCCGTTATCTTCTTTAACTTTTCTTAACTCTCATCTAATTTCTTTCACGGTTCTTCTCAGTTCAAATTTATTATCTTGACTGTCGTTTAAGTCTACCCAAATTTACCCATCCCTTAAATTTCCCTCTTCATGATTTAAAGGATTTTTTAGGTGGTGTTCTTCTTCTGCAGACCAATGTTATCAGAACCGGACCGGTGGATGAACCGACCCACCCTAAGAACCGGAACCGAACCGGAACCAGAAAAAAACCGGAAAAAAACCGGTTAAGCAAAAATACATTAAATATTCACATTTTCAATAAATATATATATATATATATATATATATATATATATATATTCATGTGCATCCATGTCAATTCAAACAATTATACACAAATATGCAAAGTTTCTCATGTATATAGCAAGTAAGAGTGTAGAAAACAACAATAGCACCGAGTGCAAATACATATCTGATGAAAAGTACATCCACACAGAGGCTATAAATGGCCTCTAAAGTCAAAATATAACCATATGACTATAGTCTATACTCTAGACTCTAGAATCTACAATCTAATGATTTTAATCATATATCAGAAATATTTAAGTCCTCATGATCAGACTCGGAGTCATCATCTACATCCTCAACAGGAGCATGGCTTGATTCCCCTGGGCCTGAAGGCACCGGTCCAACTGCAACATCAATGTCCACATCCTCTTGTTGTGGAAGAGGGTCCAGGTCCATCCAAGATAGGTCTTCATTGTCAAATGCTGCTGGCTGACTCTCCACAACCCAATCTGATGAGGGATCAACATCCTCCAACACTATGGTTTGTGATCCATGGGTCTTGCTCAACAACTGGTTGTGCCTCAATCTAAGGTTGTATTGAACATAGACCATATCATTCAACCGTTTTTGTTCTAAACGATTTCACTTCTTGGTGTGCATATGCTCAAAAACACTCCAATTGCATTCACACCTAGAAGCACTGCATGTCTGGCTCAAGATTCGAATCGCAAACTTTTGCAAATCAGGGCACATGCTACCAAATTGTCCCCACCAATATGCTGCAATATGAATTAAAGACAAAGAAGGTTCAGTAATAATAATAAGAAATTGACTCATATTTTTCCATGAATAATATAATAATTAATTTAAAAAATTAAAACATTCGAATTACTTACCAGGTGGATCCTTTACTCTACCTCGAACAGCCATAGCCAAGCCAAAAGTACCAATGCCCTCATTGAAATGAAGGAGCTTACTGTGTATCTCATCTTGTATCTTAGGATCGGGGATCATGCACTCAATGCATTTGTATAATCCTTCTTTTACCTCCCCATCTGCTTCAAAATCTTTTGTGTAATGGTACCTTTAAAAGACAAATAAACTTAACCAAATGAGATTGAGAATTTGAGAGTTGAAAATTTAATTTAAAGTTTAAACAATGAATGATATAACTAAAAGTAAAAACTTTGAAATTTGTATTTACTATTACAGTATTACTTACCTTGGGTTCAAGTAATAGCCCGCTGCATGTAAAGGTCGATGGAGTTGTTTGTTCCATCTTTCATCAATGATTTTCCACAAAGGAAGATACTTTTGTCTCTTATCTCCATATGCTTCCTTTATTTCCTCTTTGGCCTGATCCATGGCCTCATAGATAAAACCCATGGCGGGTTTATCACCATCCACCATTCGTAGCACTTTCACAAGTGGCTCACTGAATAGTACTATCTCCTCTGCCTTTTTCCAAAATGTTTTTTCAAATACTTTGTCAACTATGTCTTTGCTTTCAAGCCTTTTGCTCCACTGAGATGCATTCCACTCGTCACAAGAGAACATCTTCCTCAATTTGGCCTTTTGTTGAATCAAGGATTGCAATGTAAGAAAATTTGTTGCAAATCGTGTAATAGCTGACCTAACAAGCTCTTTCCCACCCGTGTTTTTCCTCATAAGGTTTAACACCCATGTGTGGTTGTAGATGTATCTATTTATGCATTTAGCTTGTTCCACACACTTCTTCACCCACTCAATTTTGCCAATATCCTCAAGCATGAGGTCCAAGCAATGGGCTGCACATGGAGTCCACCAAATAGTGGGGTGTTTTTCCTCTAACAATTTTCCAGTTGCAACATAGTTTGATGCATTGTCTGTGATGACTTGGACAACATTTTGCACTCCCACTTCCTCAACTACTTCATCCAAGAGACGGAATAATAATTGTGCATCCTTGACTTGATCAGATGCATCCACTGATTTAAGAAACATAGTTCCTTTTGGGCAAGCAATTAGGAAGTTGAGAATGGTTCGAGATCTTGTATCAGTCCATCCATCGGACATGATTGTACACCCAGTTTTACTCCAAGACTCCTTGAACTCTATGAGGTATTCATCTATTCTTTGAACCTCATTTTGTAAAAGTGGCCCTCTAATATCATGAAAATTAGGGCCTTTGAAGCCCGGACCACATGAAGCTATAGAATCTATCATAGGCTGATAATACACAGAATTAGTTACATTGAAGGGTATGTCAGCATCATACCACCACCTAGCAATGCATTCCCAAGCAGCATCTTTTTCCATCTTCTTCCATTTTGCATCAATGGTGGGTTGAGCACCAGGAATGGTCCGGGGTACGAAGAATGACTCAAGATTACTACGGGCCCTCTTCACATTGGATGTACTACTACTGCCAAAGCCACCAACAAGTTCTTCTTCCCTATTATGTTTCTTTTGGATGGGATTTGTATAAGGATCAATAGGAAAAGTGCATGATTCTTCAAAACTAGGGATTCTATCTTGAGGATCATGGCCTAATGCACCTTTTCCTATTTCTTTTTGCATCTTTTTATTCTTGGCTTTATCTACTTGGTAGGCTTCAAGATGAGCTACCATCTCAACTTTTAGATCATCAGGGACTTTTGGGCATGCTCTTACATTCCCTTTTGCATGTGCTAGGTGTTGTTTAATTCTATGAATCCCTCCCCCACCAACTTCCTTTTGACAATAATTGCACACCATTTTTCCATCAACCAATTGGCAATGATTCCAGGCAGGATCCTTCTTGTCTTTAGGATCCATTGCACCAACAAAAAAGAATCTGCAAATAAAACCCTAGCAATTCTTATTTACCCTAGCAATTTTTCTAAAAAAACAACAAAGAATATTATCTAAAGATTTTACTACATATTACAAATTTACATAGTCATACTGCAACTTGCAAGTCTGCAATGTGCACACTGCAACTGCATTCAACTGTACATACCTACACAAGAAGCCAAAAAGAGCAGCTTTCCAAGGGCAAGATCATAAAACTAAACCCAAAAATAAATATTCAAGGACCCTGTAGGCTGTAAGACAGTCAGAGTAAGCAGTAAGTAAGTAGCTGTAAAGCAGATCCTTAAAAAATTCAAAATCAACCTTACAGTAAATTAAAAAATTCAACCTTCCAAAAATTTACAAATTAGTAAATTACATGAATGATATAACTAAAAATTTAAACAATGTTCTGGATGATTTTATAGTAATTTCGTGTTGGAAATGGAATTAAGGAAATGTAGGATGAAACATCATTTTGGCATTATATATTTTCCATTTGGTGTATCTTGAAAGACATTGGTATTTTGAAATATAACCATTTTTTAAATTGCAGGTATCCTATTCCTATCTTCATATGGCTTTGTGAAAGAAAAGAGTCCTTCACATATTCCCATAGATTTCGCTGTTGTTACTAAAATTTTACTCTATTGGGGAGAGATCGTTCTGACAAATGCATTAACAGTATACATGCCACATGGTAGCATAAGCTACCACTTACAATCTCAGTGTGTGATAAAAGTTTTATCATAAAACTTGATAAGGAAAATTACCCATTAACTATGACATGATACAGTTAATAACTGCACATAATGGACATTACATTTCTTAAAGTCATACTCTCATAATAATCTAACTAATGAACCACAGAAGCTTAAGCATCATGCAAATTACTTCTTCTAAGTTTTGTCCTTCTGCGACAGTTGGATTCTATTTCTGATGGTTCATTATCTTTCCCAAGCTGAAGGCTGGCCGCTGCATAAGTGTAGGGCCGTAGGCAAAGGAAAATATGAAAAGAAATCTAGTATCTACTGTGTGTCATATATGTAGTCTAGTTCGAGCCGGTATTAGACTGAGACAACTTCGAGGTCAACTGTCACTGTATGGCAGCGACTCAGTATCATATGTAGCCTACAAGGGGCACCGGAATGATGAATCTAATCTCGCAGCCTACAGTATTCTTTTATAGAGCAGAAGAAAAAAAAATTAACTGTAATAGTAAATACATTCTACTTTTATCTATCCATGGACTGGAGTTGAATCTTGATACTGGAATCTAATCTCGCAGTGTCCACAGGCTGTTGCTAACTTGCTGCAAGCGATCAACTCTTCCACGGGCTGTTGTTGCAGCGTCCACGGGCTGTTACTGCAACGATAACTCTTCCACGGGTTGTTGCTGCAGTGTCCACGGGCTGTTACTGCAACGATAACTCTTCCACGATAACCCACGACTCACGACTTATTGAGAAATACTACGGAGGGTGGCTTCATATTTATATATGTCCAATGCCAAAAGGCCGACAATGTAAAATAAGAAAATAAAATTTTAATGTTCCATTTAAAACCCTAAAAAAATCACGTTGATTTTTGGCTTGGTCGGAACCGGCCGGTTCAGGCAGAAAACCGCCGGTTCAGTCCAAATGGACCGGTTCAGGGCAAAACCGGGCGGTTCAGGTCAAAACCGGCCAAAAACGGTTCAATCATTCCATTCGAACCGGTGTTTGTTGTAAACCGGTCCAACCGGCCGGTTTTTTCAAAACCGGTCCGGTTCTGATAACATTGCTGCAGACATCTCTGCATCTGCCATCTTTTCCTGCAAAGAATGGTTATACTTTCTATTTTGTAAGAGAAGTTAAACCATGAAATAAAATAAACATTAGTTTTCAGTTTTACTCATCAGTGTATATGTTGATCCGATTCAAGCCTAGCGTTGTAACCCTGCTGTAATACCATTATGTAACACACTTAAAAATCATAAATAAATAAATAAAATCACATGCATTACTTACTTAGCAGATTTCTATGATTTAGTTCCGCAAATTTTAATATGTTTATCCTGTTTGTTTACGATAGGTTCAACAGAGTTGTGACAGTGGCTAGATCCTCCTAGAAACTCCAGACATGCCTTACGCAGGTGATGTATTTCATTTTTTATTCGTTCTTTAATGTTTAATTTTTTATGTTAGGCTAAAACTAGCCTAACGTATGGAGAGATTGTCCATGGTCTTGACCCCAAACCGTAAGTTGCAATGTAATTTAAATGACTTGGACTTGCCATAGTTTATATTATGGTGTGTAATGACCTTCCCTTAAGTGTAAGGTTCTTACGGTTTGTAAAGCATATGGTTACTCCATATGGTGACCTCTTGTTATATAAATAAAAGTGAGGGTTTATAAATTCATACTTGGCATGAGACTACATGTTTTGACTTATGATACACTTCCCTTTAGTCCATGATGGTTAGGGTTCAACTCATATGGATATACCTTGATTGCAAAGTATTTAAAGGTTGTTTTCATAATGTAGCATGATGCTTGCAATAAAATTCGATATTAATGGCATAATAGTATGTTATGGTTGTAATAGTAACTCAATGACCTTGGCATATCCTATCACTATGGTTATAATATACTTCAGGGATCTGAGCAAAGTATAAAATCATGGTTATAGTGTATGAAGTGTGTGGACCATGGCATAATGCACAAAGGCATTACATGCCACAGTCCCATCATCACGAAGGTTCTCGGCATAGTTTATATTCCAAAGGTGATTGCAACGATTAAGTTTTTAAATGATTGTTGTTGTTGATGGTTATTTCATTGACCTTGGTTGACCTTGGTTGACCTTGGTATTAACTGATGACCTTGATACGAATTGAAAACGCAACAAAGTCCTTTACTCGACTACGTGGTGCTCCCACCACCATCCTTCTGTTCAGAAGGAAGTTGGGGTTTTCAAATCGGTTTAATGTGCATGTTTTTTTTCTAGAACCTAATTTACAAGTTGGTTTTGTGAGAATACATAGAGTCGAGCTCTAGTCATGGTGAAAGTGTATAGGTGGTTCTCGCTTCTTTATGCAGTTGGAATGATCCGAAGGCTTTGCCCTGACTATGGTGGAAGAATGAGTTGTTTATACCTTTGTGTGGCCAGCAAGGGCCCTCAAGATTTTATTGTGTTTTTTCGGTGTCCGTCTTGGTTTTTAGTCAAGTGTTAACAGTACTCTTATTTTATCCTTCTCGAGGTGTTTGAAAGAGCTTCCTCGACTTCCATAGAAAACTGTAGAACAGAACTTGTCTTGCCACCATTTTGTCGATCACATCCTTTGTACAGGTAAGTGTTTTAAAATAAGTTTGCTACTGTTGATTTCATAATGAAATGTTTAGTGGATTCTAACTGCATTTTTTTTTTTTGCAGGCAAAGGAGGGATAAGGTTGCTTCGGAAGAGCCGACCCCCAACCCTCTCTACCCTTTCACCAAGGTGAGGTTTGTCCCATACTTCAAGTTATTTATTTTATTTAACAAAGTGATTTTTTCTGACTGTAATGAACAAAATGAAGGTTTCATCACTGGAGAGGGAGGCGACAGGGTCCCCTCCTCCCAGGCCCGTGTTTCCAAAGTCATAGGTAAGGAAAAAATTTCTTAGTTAAACCTCTATTTTTTTTCCTTATTAAGATTTCGACCCATACTAACCCCATCTAATGTTGTGGTTGCAGGTCATGCCAAGAATAGGTTGTGAAGGCTCCAAATGGTAGCCACATTGGTTAAATGATAGGTGTTTCAGTTCTCAAATGCATATGCGTTTTTTTTTTGTAAACCCTTATTGGGTTTGTTTTGTGTCGGCTCTTTAGCCATTGTTACGGCACTATATAAAGTGTTTTTAAAATGTACCCTAGCACAGTTGGGTTCCCTAAACTGGTCTTATTACCATACTGTTTATCGTTGGTATTTAAAATATTATTGTGGAAGCCATCAGCGATGGTCTTACAGCCACTCTTAAATATATATGTGTGTTGTTTAAATTATAAAGGATGTTGACCCTCGGTTGGGTAAATTCAATGATCGCTTTTGTTTTGTCTATGTATCTATTTATATGTTCTCGGTTGGTTAAATTCAATGATCAATTGTGTTTTATCTCTATATATATTTATATGTTATTTGTGGTAAAACACCAAGCTTCCATTATTAATGGTCTTACAACCGTGAATAATACTACTTTTGTTTACAAAAGTAAATTGATGTGATTGTATGATAAACAAAATGCATATGTATGAATATTCTACCGAGGCTTTCCCTCTATGTATATTAGGGTAGCCACAATGTGCACTTATGACCCTATATTTATTGTGCTTGTTGCACTAAATGATACACCCATAGGGTCTGTGATTTCTTAAGCAGTAGTTAAAATATTTGTGTGAAGATTCAGCTATCGATGGTAACTTTGTTCTTATGGGAATGCATACTTTTTCCTGACTGAGATTTTGATGTCGTAAATAAAGTTGTGATGGGTAGGACAATGTCAGTGAAAGTATTAGATTTGATTGGATTTGTTTTTAACTGTCATGTGCATGCTTTGTGGATGTTAATAATGCTAATTAGGATCTTCGATCCATATGTTTGTTTTCACAAAATCTAGAACATATTGTCTAAGTGATTTCATAGTTGAAATGTTATAAATATGTGATTTATATAGTCTATTAGTTTGATTCACATCCTTGAGATGGAAAATAAGAACCTAAAGACCTGCGATCCAGTAGTGTTATTTACTGAACTATATGCTTTTAAATCCATGATTGATTTTGTTATTGTATTAGACTTTCATGATTACTTATGAAAGCATTATTCTGCTAGAATATTTTAATTGGAATTCATATAGTTTGTATAATGTTAGTATTATCAATGTAAAATACTTTCGTATGTACTAAATGATATAGATCTATATTGTGTATTAATAGAAAGGGTTATATCCTAATACTTTGTAAGTGCAAGGATTTGGATGATACACCATATATATATACTTATATGTTGTTTTGTAATCCTTACTGTGGTTTAAATCTAATGAATAGATTAACACTAACGTGATTAGAGATCAATTATACACTATAGTTTCGTAATTATAGACTAAGGAAGAATTTTGGAAATAAATGATACAAACAGAAAAAAGACAGTTCCATTTAGAAATACATGATACTAATTAGAAACAGATGATTCCAATCCATTTAGGTGCAGAATTCAAATTTCAAATGGAATTAGAATTCTTAATACAAGTTTACACGTTAAAACCCTAGAATTCCCTAACTACTTCTAAACATTTAATCATGGAATCATTAGCCTAACTGAAACAAACTAGGTTTTACATTAATCGTCTTCAGATCTAGAATTCAAAACACATTCCACAAACATTAAAAAACCTAAATTATTAACCTGGCACCAGTGCTGAGAAAACAAAAGTGGAGAATATGTTCCTCCCAACCAAATCCCAGAGCATCCAAGTTACTTGCTCCAGAACCCCCGAGCATGTTTGTTGAACCACAAGAGAAAAATCCTTCAATGCATCATCTCTTGTATTCACATATTTAATCCTCGACCGCTGCTCATGGGCATACCAATATATAGTATTTTTCCTAGGACTTGTTCATTTATGAGCCTCCTTCTCTTTATCACTCAACTAGGAGTTGTGACCTGATTTTTGGGGATGATGCCTCCTACATATTCAGTTCTCTCTCAGTGGCTTCAGCCACATGTCTTTTCTTGTCATGTTTCAGCAAACACTCTTTAACAACTATATCCACTTGTGTCCCCTTTCAGCATATTTTATTAAATAAAAATGTTTTATTCTTTACTTTTCTATCAAAAATAATAAAATAATAGTTAAAGTTTTTTTTTCAACTGAATTAATAAGAAATTATTAATTCATGGTGTATTACATATACCTCCCCTTAAAGGATAAAATCGTCCTCAGTGTTATAAGTTTTCTTTTTTAGTCTCCCATTTCATTCTCTTGGAATAAGTCTGGATATACCTCCCGCATTTTACTTTCTAGCTCCCAAGTAGCTTCTTCCAAACTAAGGTCATTCCATTGCACCTTGACTTGTCCGATGGTACGATTTCGAAGTAAAAGTTCTCTCCTATCGAGAATGCGCTCTAGTCCCACTTGGAACTCTCCCTTAGGTTCCACCTGTATTACATTCCAATCAATCACTTGAGAAGCATGATGAACATATCTTTTTAAAATATAAACATGAAACACATGATGCACTTTAATATTGGGTGGTAGGGCTAACTGGTACACAACCGACCCTACTTTAGCTAAAATTTCAAATGGCACGCAATACCTGGGTGCCAATTTTGAATTCTTGCCCAATCTTAAGGAAACTTTCTTGGGATTTACCTTTATATACACATGATCACCCACCTAGAACTGTCTGGGATTTGTTTTTAAATCAGCATAACGTTTTTGCTTGTCCTGGGTAGCCTTCAAGTTTTGTTGTACCTGTTTCACGGTTAGTTCCATATCTTTTAATAAATCAAGTCCTAACATTAATATATCAACTAGACTGCTCCATGAAGTTGGAGTATTACACTTGCGTCCATATAATATTTCAAAAGGACTCATACCTGCAGAAACTTGAAAATTATTATTATATGCAAATTCTACTAAGTTTAGGTAGCCTTCCCACTTACCTAGTTTTTCCATGACATACATCCTTAGCATTTCCTCTAAGACTTGATTTACTCTTTTAGTCTGCCCATCCATTTGTGGAGGATATGCAGTACTGAAATTCAACTATGTTCCTAAACCTTTAAACAAAGCTTTCCAAAAGTTACCTGTAAATTTTGTGTCTCCATCTGAGACTATTACTTTCGGTACACCGTGTAACCTGAATATTTATTTCATAAAAATATCTACAATATTAACAACTTTATAGGTAGATTTAACAGGAATAAAATGAGCAGCCTTACTTAATTTATCAACTACGACCATGATTGAATCATGTTGTCATAAATTCTTCGGTAGGCCTGTTATAAAATCCATACTAATTGTTTCCCACTTCCATTTTGGAATGGGTAGTGTCTGCAACAATCTTGTTGGATGTTGATGTTTTTCCTTAACTAGTTGACATTCTAGACAGCAATCTAAGCATTATGCCACTTCTTTCTTCGTGTTTGGCCAAAATAAATCCTTTCTAATCATGGTGATCATTTTCTACTATCCAAGATGCCCTGAATATGGTTGTTTATGGAGCTCATTCATAACTATAAGTTTAATTTCTGTTATGTTTAGTATGTACAACCTGTTTTTGTGCAGCAACAGTTCTTGTTTATTTAGGCTAAAATCTATTTTTACTTGATTTTGTTCATTTTTAGCAGTCTTTTCTTTTAAATCTGATATTCCCTATCTGAATTTTCAGCGCTTAGGATCTGATTTTCCAAATCAGATTCATAGTTGCTGCTTACAAACAGTAAATTTGCATGATGAATTAGAGCGTATGCCACCTTGTTTTTTTTTCCTTTTATGTTTGATTTCAAAATCATATTCACCTAAAAAGGACAACCATCTTCCATGTCTCGCATTTAAATTTTGTTGATCGAATAAATATTTAAGACTTATGTTATTTGACATAAGAAGGAATTTCCTTCCAATTAGGTAATGTCACCACATTTTTAAGGCGTGGATTATGGCAGCAAGTTCTAAATCGTGTGTCACATAGTTCTTCTCATGTTCTTTTAATTTCCTAAATTCATATGCCAAGAAATAGTTTTCTTGTATTAAAACTTTGCCTAGCCCTTCTCTAGAGGCATCAGTACATACAATGAAATCCTTGAATGGATCATCAATATTTAGGATCAGGGTGGTAGTTATTATATGTTTTAGTTTGTTAAATTTCTCCATGAATTTTTCAGTCATTCAAACCTTTTACCTTTCTTCTTTAATGAGTTTATTGGGTAGGCAATCCTAGAGAAACCTTCGATGAACTTCCGGTAGTATCCGATAATCCCCGTAAATGATATGATGTTGGTTACATTTTTAGGAACTGTTCATTCAATGATGGCCTCTATTTTGTCAGGATCGACAGAGATTCGATCCTTGGACACTACATTTCCAAAGTATTGAATCTTATCTTTAAAGAAAGTTACACATTTGTTGAACTTTGTGTATAGTTTTTGTTCTCTTAGTACTTGCAGAATTATCTTTAAATGTTCATTATGTTTGTGTTCATTCTTAGAGTAGATTAGTATGTCATTTATGAATACAACCACAAACTTATCTAGGTAGTTACTTAGTATGTTGTTCATTAGACACATGAATGCAACATGTTTGTTTGTCAACCCAAAAGGCATTACGACAAACTTGTAGTGACCATAGTGGGTCCTGAATGTCGTTTTAAAGATATCCTCATCTTTTATTTGTACTTGATGATAACTCAATCTTATGTCTATCTTTGAAAATATAGTTGCTATCGAATAGATCATCTATCTAGGGTAGCAGGTATCAGTTCATAATGGTAATTTTATTTAATTGTCAGTAGTCTATACATAATATTAAGGTTTTGTCCTTCTTTTTCTCAAATAAGATCAGTGCTCCCAGGGAGAGACATTAGTTCGAATGTACATTTTGTCAATTAATTCGTGTAGTTGATATTTGAGCTCTGGAAGTTCTATTATGTTCATTCGGTAAGGATATTTCGATGATGGTACCACTCCGGGTATCAAATCGATCGTGAAGTCAATGTCTCTTTTTGGAGGAAGTCCAGGGACTTCTTCCGGAAAGATGTCTTCAAACTCCTTCAAAAATGGTATGTCTTCAAGTTTAAGTTTATTGTCGTTTTCATTATCATTCATTATATAGACAACAAACACTTTACATCATTTTCTTACTGATCTTTTCATTTGTAACGCAGAGATTTCTCTTTTTGTAACCTTCCTGGGGATCCCTTTCACAGATACATTGTTTCCATTATCATCAGTACATGTAAAGGTTTTGTCAAAACAATTTAACACTACTTTATGTTTTTCTAGCCAATCCATTCCTATTAACAAATCATGGGAACCTAAAGGAATAATATTTAAATCAGTATGTGTAATGAAATCATCCATCATCAATTTACAATTCTTAACAAGACTAGTTACTTTATGTTTTGTACTGGTGGATAATTGTACTAGCCACAACTTATCAAACTTTACCGGTACTAATTTACATAATTCAACTATTCTAGGTGATATATAACTCAGGCTTACACCTGGATCAATTAAAACAGAAATAGGTTGATTGTTTATCATACCTTCGATTTCAACCATAGAAATATGATGATCTGCTTGGCAGTTTTCCAATGCAGCACAAATTATGAGGATGCTCCTTTCCATGTCGTCAACTGTAACTGCTTCCTAGATGGAATGAACATTAAAGTCTTCTTTCTTACTGGGCAGTCTTTAAAGTAATGTGGCCCTCCACACTCCCAACATTTTAAGGGTTCTTTTTTTGTTGGGTTCTTGTTAAGAACGGTAGGAGGTTCTTTTACTGCAGAGTTATAAAGTTTAAAATTTTTGTAGTTGTTACCCTGATACTCCCTATAGGTATTCTCTGTGTTTTTTGTGGAATTTATTTTGTTTCTCTCTTGGATCAAAATTATTTGTCCTTTACTCTTCCAAGTTGGTACATTTTCCATTTTATTTTTGTTTTGGTCATAACACAAGTTTTCCTTTCATTAGAGGAAATTTAAGGTCTAAAATGGGCCTCCTAAGGAAATTAATAAAATAATAGTTAAAATAGTAAAATAATATTTATTAATTTTGGAGCAAGAAAGAAAAAACTATTTTTTTGTTCGTATTTTCAACATATCTCTCTGTGTTTTTACTCAAATTTTGAGCAGAAGCACTCGTTGGATGCATAATTAAATTCTGAATCCAACGAGTACCCACACTGCATGCTTTTAATGGACCCCGCTATCCCAAAAACAAGAAATACCTAAAAAACCGTGATGATCACAGTTTTTCAGGTATTTCTTGTTTTTGGGGGAGCGGGTTCCGTCAAATGTATGTAGTGTGGGTACTTGTTAGATTCAGAGTTTAATTATGCATCCAATGAGCCCTCCTGCTCGAAATTTGAGTAAAAACACAGAGAGATATGTTGAAAATACGAACACAAAAAGTAGTTTTTTTTATGACAAATATGTCAAGTCAACCATTATGGTTGACTCATTTTATTGAAATTCTATTGCTTCTTGAATTCCAACTCACAATAATTTATTGTTGGCTCGTTTTCTTATAAGGCCCAATGTAGACCCCAAATTTCCTCTAATGTTTCTCATCGCTTCCTATAGCATCTTTGGATTATCATACTCAATACGTTCTTTGAACATGATAGGAAAACAACTAAGAAAATGTTGTATTTTAGGTTTTTCATCAATTATGTAAGGAACGTAACGAAGCAGGCTTAGAAACTTACAGCAGAGTTCCTTCATAGCCATGCCTCCTAGCCTTAATTCATAAAATTCTTTGGCCTTTTCTTCATAGTATTGTTCTGATAACTATTTTCTTTTAAAAAACTTTTTAAATGTTTTCCATGTTACATATCTTTCTTTTATCCCCTTAACCTTCTTTATATCCTACCACCATATATCTGCCTTTCCAGTCATATTATAGATGGTCATTTTATCCTTTAATTCGTCGAAGTAGTTGTATATTTGGAAATAACTTTTCATTCCGTACAACTAGGCTTCTTCATCTTCACCCTTCTCAATTTATTTATTAAACATTGGTGGTTTAATTTTCTTAAACTCCCTAGATATTTCCTCATAGATTCTGTATTTATTTTTCCTTTTGTTATCATCACTAATTTCGCTTGACTCTTGTTGTTTTCTTGAGTGATGTTTAACTGACTCTTCACTGGAAGTTTCAGTTTTATGGCTGGAAAATTCTAAATTCCTTCACTTTCGTTTGTAAGGTGCAGTTTTACGAATTTCATGTTTAGATTCCTTATTTTTTTCCTTTTCGTCGTTATGTATCTTAGCTAACAAAATACAATTTAATTCTTCTGAGCTTTAGAATTCATTCGTTATCTTCTTTAACTTTTCTTAACTCTGATCTAAGTTCTTTCACGATTCTTCTTAGTTCAATTTATTATCTTAACTGTCGTTTAAGTCTTCCCAAATTTCGTCATCCCTTAAATTTCCCTCTTCATCATTTAAAGGATTTTCTAGGTGACGTTCTTATTCTGTAGACATCTTTGCATCTACCATATTTTCCTGCAAAATATAGTTATCATTCTCTTTCTATTTTGTAAGAGAATTTAAACCATGAAATACAATAAACATTAGTTTTCAGATTTTCATCAGTGTAGATGTTGAGATGATTCAAGCCTAGTGATGTAACCATGCTCTGGTAGCATTATGCAACACACCTAAAAATCGTAAATAAAATAAAAAAAATAAAAATAAAATTACATGCATTACTTACTTAGCAAATTTCTATGATTTATTTATGTGGATTTTAATATGTTTATACTGTTTGTTTACGACAGGTTCAACTGAGTTGTGATAGTGGCTAGATCCTCCTGGAACCTCCAACCATGTCTTATGCAGGTGATGTATTTAGTTTTTTATTTGTTCTTTAATGTTTATTTTTCTATGTTAGGCTGAAACTAGCCTACGGTATGGGGAGACTATCCATGGTCTTGAACCCAGCCTGTAAGTTGCAATGTAATTTAAATGCGTTGGCCTTGCCATAGTTTTTACTATGGTGTGTAATGACCTTCCCTTAAGCGTAAGGTGCTTACAGTTTGTAAAGCATATGGTGACCTCTTGTTATATAAATAAAAGTGAGGGTTTATGACTTCATACTTGGCATGAGACTACATGTTTTGACTTATGATGTACTTCATTTTAGTCCACGATGGTTATGGTTCAATTCATATGGTTATACCTTGATTCCAAAGTATTTAAAGGTTATTGGCATAATTTATCATGATGCTTGCAATGAAATTCGATGTTAATGGCATACTAGTATGCTATGATTGTAATAGTAACTCGATGACCTTGGCATATCCTAGCACTATGGTTATAATATACTTCGTGGATCTAAGCAAAGTATAACATTATGGTCATAGTGTATGAAGTGTGTGGACCTTGTCATAATGCATGAAGGCATTACATGCCACAGTCCCATCATCACGAAGGTCCTCGGCATAGGTTATATTCCAAAGGTGATTGCAATGATTAAGGTTTTAAATGATTGTTATTGTCGATGGTTATTGCGCTATACTTGGTTGACCTTGGCTCTAACTCATGACCTAGATGCGAGTTGATAGCGTAGCCAGGTCCTTTACTCAACTTTGTGGTGCTCCCATCACCGTCCATCTATTCAGAAGGAAGTTAGGGATTTGAGACTGGTTTAATGTGCATGTTTTGTGTCTGGAACCTCATTTGTAAGTTGGTTTGGTGAGAAGACACAGAGCCTATCTCTGTTCATGTTGAAAGTGTACAAGTGTTTCTCACTTCTTTATGTAGTTGGCATGATCTAAAGGCTTTGCCCTGACTATGGTGGAATAATGAGTTGTTTAGACCTTTGTGTGGCCAGCAAGGGCCGTCAAGATTTGATTTGGTTTGTTGAGTTACAGTCCTGGTTTTCATGCAAGTGTTAACAGTACTCTTCTTCTTTCCTTCTTGAGGTTTTTGAAAGAGCTTCTTCGACTTCCATGGCGGACTGTAGAACATAACTTCTCTTTCCACTATTTCATCAATCACACGGTCTGTGCAGGTTAGCGTTTTAAAGGAAGTTTGATATTATTGATTTCATAATGAAATGTTTAGTGGATTCTAACTGCATTTTTTTGTTTGTTTTGCAGATAGAGGAGGGATAAGGGTGCTCCAGAGGAGCATACCCCTGGCCCTCTCTGCCCTTTCTCCAAGGTGAGGTTTCTCCCATAATTCAATTTCTTTATTTTATTTAACAAAGTGATGTTTTTCTAACTGTAATAAACAAAACATAGGTTTCAGCGCTGGAGAGGAAGCGGCAGGGTCACCTCCTCCCATGCCCACGTTTCCAAACGCCCAGGTAAGGAAAATGTTGCTTAGTTAAACCTATTTTTTTCCTTATTAAGATTTAGACACATACTAACCCCATCTAATGTTGTGGTTGTAGGTCATGCTAGGAAGGGGTTGTGAGGGCTCCAAATGCTAACCAGATTGATTAAAACATAAGTGTTTCAATTCTCAAATGCATACGCGTTTTTTTTTTGTAAACCCTTATTGGGTTTGTTTTGTGCCGATTTTTTAGCCATTGTTGTGATATTGTATGTAATGTTTTTAAAATGTACCCTGGAAGGGTTTGGGTTCCATAAACTGGTCTTATTCCCATACAATTTATCGTTGGTATTTAAAAAATTACTGTGGAAGCCATTAACAATGGTCTTACAACCACTCTTAAATATATATGTGTGTGGTTTAAATTATAAAGGATGTCGAACCTCGGCTGGGTAAATTCAATGATTGTTATTGTTTTATCGTTGTATATATTTATATCTTGTATGTGTTAAAAAACTAGGATTCCATCGTTGATGGTCTTACGGCTGTGAGTAATACTACTTTTGTTTACAGTTGTAAATTGATGTGATTGTATGATAAACACAATGCATATGTGTGAATACCCTACCGAGGCTTTGCCTTTGTGTATATTAGGGTAGCAACGATGTGGACTTACATCCCCATCTTTACTGTGCTTGTTGCACTAAATGATACGACCCATAGGGTCTACGTTTTCTTAAGAAGTAGTTAAAATATTTCTGTGAAGATTCAGCTATCGATGGTAGCTTTGGTCTGATGGGAAACGATATTTGTTTCGTGACTGAGCTTTTGATGTCATAGATAAAGTTGTGATAGCATGCTTTGTGGATGTTAATAATGCTAATTAGGATCTTCGATTCATATGTTTGTTTTCACAAAATCTATAATAGATTGTCTTAGTGATTTCATAGTTGAAATATTATAAATCTGTGATTTATATAGTCTATTAGTTTGATTCGGATCCTTGAGATGGAAAATAAGAACCTAAAGATCTTCGATCCAATAATATTATTTACTGAACTATCTGCTTCATTAGAGAAAATTTCAACTCAAAATGGGCCTTTTAACTCTAATTCAAATTCTGTGTCATCGTCTGTTAGCCAATGAAATTGCTTTAAATTTGAAATACCGTATAGGTCTTAAACACTTTTTTAATATAAATTTGGGGATATGTATCATAAAAAAACTACTTTCTTTGTTTGTATTTTCAACATATATCCCCATGTTTTTACTCAAATTTCGATCGGGAGAGCTTGTTGGATATGGAATTAAATTCCGCATCCAACAAGTACCCACTCTGCATACTTTGACAGACCTTGCTGCCCCAAAAACAATAAATACCTTAAAAAATGCGATGATGATGTCATCATCACATTTTTTCAAGTTTTCCTTTTTTTTGGGTAGCGGGGTCCATCAAAAGTATTCCAAGAGGGTACTCGTTGGATGAGGAATTTAATTCTGCATCCAATGAGCTCTCCTGATTGAAATTTGAGTAAACACATGGGGAGATATGTCGAAAATACAAACAAACAAGTAGTTTTTTTCTTTTCTTCCTCCAAAATTAATAAATATTATTTTATTATTTTAACTATTATTTTATTAATTTTTTTAGGAGGCCCATTTTGAGATGAAATTTCCTCTAATGTTAACTCCATGATTGATTTTGTTTTTGTCATAGACTTTCACAATTAGTTATGAAATCATTATTTTGCTAGAATATTTTAATTAGAATTCCTATAGTTTGTATAATGTTAGTATTATCAATGTAAAATCCTTTTGTATGTACTAAATGATACAGATCTATATTGTGTATTAATAGAAAGGGCTATATCCTAATACTCTATAAGTGCAAGAATTTGGATGATACACCATCTATATATACTTATATGTTGTTGTTTAAATCTAATGAATTGATTAATACTAGCATTATTCAAGTGGTCCATTTTACACTATAGTTCTGTAATTACAGACTAACAAAGAATTTTGGAAATAAATGATACAAACAAGAAAAATACGGTTCCATTTAGAAATACACGATACTAATTAGAAATAGATGATTTCAATCCATTTAGGTGCAGAATTAAAATTTCAAATGGAATCAAAATTCTTAATACTAGTTTAAACGTTAAAACCTTAGAATTCCCTAACTACTTCTAAACATTTAATCATGGCACAATTAGGCTAACTGAAACAAACTAGGTTCTACATTAATCTTCTTCGGATCTATAATTTAAAACACATTCTACAAACATTTAAAAACATAAATTATGAACTTGGCACCAATGCTGGGAAAATAAAAGTGGAGAAGTTGTTCCTCCCAACCAACTCTGAGAGCAGCCAAGTTACTTGCTCCAGAACCCCTGAGCCTGTTCGTTGAACCACAAGAGAAAAATCCTTTAATGTGACATCTCTTGCATTCAATGATTTAATCCCCGTCTAATGCTATCCTCCTATTGCTCATGGACATACTAATATATATTATTTTGCCTAAGACTTGGTCATTTATGAGCCTCCTTCTCTTTAGCACTCAACTAGGAGTTGTGAAGTGATTTTTAGGGATGATGCCTCCTGCATCTCGAGTTCTAACTCAATGGCTTCAGCCAGGTGTCTTTTCCTCTTGTGGGTCAGCAAACACTCTAACAGGTATATCCATTTTTTTCCCCTTTTAGCATATTTTATTAAATAAAAATGTTTAATTACAAAATGTTTTATTCTTGACTTTTCTGTCAAAAATAATAAAATAATAGTTAAAGTATTTTTTTCAGCAAAATTAATAATAATTATTAATTCATGGTATATTACAGAAATCGAGTTAGGTGATAGTATTACTCCATACATGGTGTTCAAAATGTTTTATCCTAATTTTTATGCATCTCATTCCCTTCTGGACAATAAGCAATTTGGGGGTCTTATTTGGAATCAAATCAAGGAAAAGGAAGTATCTTGGGAATGCTAGTCTCTATTTTCTTCAATCAACCAACCTAGATGTGGATGTTACTTTAAGGTGACTCCATGTGATTGTTGTGCCAGATGGAGGGCATGTAATGCAAGTGAGTGTGGAACAGTAAAATACCGTTTCTTACTGAAAAATCCAACGTAAATTGGATAGAAACTCCATAAATGGATAAATATATGAATAATAGATAAGTGATGATATTACATTTACAATGATGGGTTTTATATAATCCCATTGTGCCTTGAATAAGAGGCATGTCTATTGATTTAATTAATTAATTAATCATTAGTATTAATATTGATGATATATATATATATATATATTATGTTATATTTTTATTTCTATAACATTGCATTCCCCTTAGAGAAGCTTTATCCTCAAAGCTTAGAGAAGACATGGCTTACGTTTGATTTTTTTCATGAATGTTATCTCTCGATATTTTTTGTTTAGTCATTGTGACATTTGATGAAACGAGGCAATACAAGTTACGAATTCCCCTAAAGAACTGTCGCATCGTCTCTGATGTGGTCAATCCCAAATCTATTTTTATCGAAGCTATTTGATCATTTTGTGGGATGGGTCTTCTTGTTTGTTGTTTTGTATTTTGACTTGATTTTCTTGTTCATCTAAATTTATCTCTCCTCTGTGTGTGTTCATTTTGACCTTGTCGTTGGTCAAAAGGATGTTTATAATTGGGGTGTCGATAAGGAGTTTTTGTCGTTTGTTCCTCTGCTGGATTGACTCCTTTTTTAACTGTATTGATGACTAGATTTGTATTTGCTTCTTACTCCACAACTTATGTTTTTTAGCCCAAAGGTTTTGATGTCCTTTCCTGAATGTTCGCCAACTTGCTTCCGAGTAAATTTTTTATCATTCTTAATATTCCTGATCATTTCTTCTTGCAATTTCACATTGTCTTTAAACTTTAATAGTTTCTTTTGCATATCTCAATTTTCCTCTTCTAACTATTGATTGCGCTGAAACTTATCCTTTTCTTCTTGATTTGCAGAAGTAATTTCTGGTTATGGTCTCTTAGACGAGATATCTCTTCTTTTTTACCTGTATTAACATTGTTGAAATCATTTTGTATCATCTGTATTGATTTCTCATTCCCCTGCGACAACATCTTTGATATTTCTTTGAAGTCTTCCAATGATGCGACCTCTGATTCTGTCTTCATGTTCATGTCCGACAATGTGATTTTTTTCTTTTTGTAGGGCAATGTCAAAAACTTTTTTTCAGCATTTAAGATAAAAGTCCCCAATGTTTTTAGCCACGATAATCCCAAAACTAGGTCACCATTACTACTCCACAAGGATTTAACTATAAATTGTGAAATTTCAATATAATCTCCAATGTTCCATTGTAAATCGCTTATTTCTTATTGCTTATTCTTTGTTATTCTAAAATTCTAACCTTTCACTTATATTGTCCTTGGAATCTCTAACTCATTAGCAAATTCATCACTAATATAATTATTGTGTTCGTCAAGATCAATAGAAATAGTAATGTATTTCCCTCTAATTGTTCCTTTTATTTGGAGTAACATTGAAACATAAGTTTTTAAAGTGATTGGAAATATTCCTTGTTTTTCATCCTGAGATTCCATTTTGTTGTGCTTCTTATCCCAAGATATATCAAAGAAAGACATATTTTATCGTGTATAGTATACTATACTTTTCAATAATTAGTTTCTTCCCTTAAGGACTTCTTGTAGATTGGGTGGTTGGGAGGAATGATTGTTACCTTCCCCACCTAAGTTCAAATCTCACCTGCTTCTTAGTAGCAATTATTATGCAATTTTAGATTTTTTTCCCTTTAAGTTTTGTAAAATGCCAGTAGATTGGGTGGTTGGGACGAATGAGTGTTCCCTTCCCCACCTAAGTTCAAATCTCACTTGCTTCTTAGTAGTAATTATTATTCACTTTTAGATTTTTTTCCCCTTGTAAAATGGTGTAGATTGGGTAGTTGGGAGGAATGAGTGTTACCTTCCCCACCTAAGTTCAAACCTCACTTTTTGTTTGTTGTTGGAGAATAAACCCAAACCCACTTATTAAGAAACCACGTGTGGTTATACTTTTACACATTTTTTTTTACTTTTACCTCTCTTTTTTGTTTTACTTTTACCTTCTTCTTTTTTTCTTGAGGGGGGGGGTTACTTTTACCTCTTTTTTTTCTTTTCTTTTAGGACAAGGTCCTATTTTTTTGTTTTTCCTTATCCCCTCCTTTTTTTGTTTTTGTTTTTTTTATAAGAATGCTAAGGTGTTAAACTATTTGTCATGTGCACCTTCATTTTCTTCTTTTTGATCTTTGATTTCCTTCAAGTATGCAGCGGAATAATTTTTTTTTTAACGAGATTTTGGATAATGGCCAAGGAACTATCTTTTTTCTGTAAATCTTGGTCAAAGACCTGGATTCAGAGAAACTCTGAAATGTTTATCAGACAAGGTCTAATAGAAGGTGTATCCACTGGACAAAATCAAAACTAGCTCTGATACCACTAGAACAGTAAAATATTGTTTTTTACTGAAAAATCCAACGTAAATAGGATAGAAACTCCATAAATGGATAAATACACAACAGGATTTGAACCCGGATTCCGACGTCATCCGACATTTCGCACAGATGTGTCAGACAACAATCAATCATCAAAATGCCAATAACAAAATATTTATAGAGCCGTCGAATATCCGACACTCATGAGTCAGATTTTTGACCCTGGTAGTGTCGGGGAACCGACACTATTAGGGTCGGATCTTCGACGTCTGCGAAAGCAAACATGGTGGTTATCCGACACTGACAAGTTGTCGGACAGCAATCAATCATCAGAATGCCAATAACAAAATATTTATAGAGCCGTCAAATATCCGACACTCGTGAGTCGGATTTCCAACCCTGGTAGTGTCGGGGAACCGACACTACCATGGTCAAATCTTCAACATCTGCGAAAGCAAAAATGGTAGTTATCCAACACTAACGCGTCGGATATCTGATGGGCGGTATAGATTTTTTTATAAAAAAAAAAAGTAATTAAGGTTTACATGATTTTAAATGTTTTAATAAAAATATCATAATGGCAATTTATATAATATAAAATAACATATAATAAAAAAAATACATATAATATAAAATAATAATAAAATGCATATAATATATAATAAAAAATGACTCGTTTTCATTTTGGACAGTTCAGTTCAATTTGGAGGTTTTTGTGAATTTGGGAGTAGGTCCGGTAGACATGGCAGACAACTCTGTTGACCTATGGTAGCAAGAGCTCAACATCTTCTCCTCACTGGAAATTATCGGTATGCCATCCCCAGAGATAGTGTAGAACACGCTGGAAAATTTGACAGCTGGAACCGAGAGCAGGGTTCTGATTTCTCCGCCAGATGAAGAGAGTAGGGTTCTAGTTTCTCCGCTAGATGAAGAGCTGCTAGGTGTGTTTGCAGCACGGCCATTGAACCCGCCCTTAGGAGGAGGCCCACACTCATTATTCCACTCCATCCAACCTCTGAGCACATCTGCTGCAACCTACTTAATCAAAATTCCCCAGGAGGAACCACAAGGAACCCCAAATAGGGAAATCCATCCTTCAGTGTCACAGGGAGCACGCACAAGAGAAGCCGCTGAACAATTGGACGAAATCTCGGAAGACGAAGGCACCCAAATCACCTCCAGGAAATGAAAGAATCAGTGTTTAAATCCCTCTAGAAGAGATTTTAACATAATTTGTGGAGTCGAGTGCACCATGGAAGAAGCACTGGATATGGATGGCTTATCCCTAGTCGGGAAAATAAGAGGAAGAAACCCCACCCTGGGGAAAATGAAGGAATGGGCCAGGACAAATTGGCTAGGGCTTCAAAGGTGAAGGCCTGGTTATTACTCCGCTTGCAAAGGGATGGTTCGGCTTCCAATTCAGATATAGAGAGGATGCAGGCCTCATACGCAGCAGAGTCTGGACATATGGGAAAACCCCGTTTCAGCTAAAGCAGTGGACCCCCTTGTTCGATGTGGAAACAGAACGACTAGATACAATACCAGTCTGGGTTCGCCTACCAGGACTACCATGGGAAATTTGGAACCCGAGAGCACTTAGTGACATCGGGAAAGCATTGGGGACTTTCATTGAAGTGGACCTCTCATTTCAGCAGATGGAAATCAAAAAGGTAGCCAAGATCCTAGTCTCTTTGAACATCAGAACCAGTCTTTTGGAAGCCTTTAATTATGTATGGAAAAACAAGAAAAAAAGACAGTTGTTGGAATATGAAGGGCTCATGTTTCGATGCCACAAATGTCATGAAATAAGACATTTGGCAAGAAACTACCCAAACTTTGTTCCCTCAACAACCGGAAGAAGGAAGTGGGTTAGGTGAAAAGAGGCCCCGAGCTCCAAAGAAACTGATCCGATCACAGCTTCAGATGAAAATCCTCTTAGGTCGGAGGGCACAGAACAACCATTGGATCAACCGGAAAGAGCACAAGCAGTAGCAGCGGAACGGCCTCCTCAACAAATGGAATAGTGTCTGATCGCATCTCCCCCACCAGGTATGAACACTTATTCCCTTAGCAATCATCTAAATGATTTATCTTTTAATGAGGAAAAATATTTTCCTACCCTATCACAAACAGTCCCCCTCCCCCAAAAAATGACAACTCCTCCCCCGCATTTAAAAGTACCTCCAATTCAAACCAAGCAGCCTCCCCTTCCACCATAAAAAATGACTCTCCCACTCAGTCCTCCTCTATCCATTTCCACCTTCATTCAAGGGACGTTCCAATCCCTCAAAAACCAAAAATCCATACAAAAGGACTAGGGGTAAATCTCGAGATCACATCCAAAGGGAAAGGGAGAGGATGACCATCTCACCTCTCTAGGGCCTAGAGCATGGCGCTCCGAGATCAAGCAAGTGGCAGACAAACAACCATTTTGGGGGCGCTTAGAGTAGTGCAAACCCTAGATGGGGTGCCCAAATGAAATTTATCTTCCTAAACTACAGGGGTCTGGCAAGCACTCGAAAAAAGCTTGCCCTAAAAAGCATGATGGAGGTTCTATCACCAGAAGTCATCATTCTACAAGAAACAATGGGTCCAGAGCTGGAAGTTGAAACTAGTTTAACATCACTTCTTCTGCAATACTCTTTCACAGCGCAAAGTGCCATCGACCACTCTAGAGGTCTAGCAATTGGATGGAAGAAAACAAGCATTCGGTACACAAACTCAGGAGGTGCATGCTTATATCTAAATCAAAGTCATTTTTTCAAATTTCTTTGGGCTTGGGAATTGGAACCAACAACTATACAGAACTCATGACATTGAAATTACTTCTTTGTTTTACCAATTAAAGAAATTGCAGACAGTTACAAGTATATGGTGACTCAATGGTGGTTATAAACTAGATCAATAAGATACATAAATATAGAACTGCTTCTTTAGATGCATTATTTGAAGAGACAACCCATTCTCTCTCATTCTTTGAATCAATCTCTTTCACTCATGTTTACAGGGAGCGAAATAAGGAGGTAGACAAGCTCTCAAAGAAGGGTCTAGCATTGCAATGGGGTGAATGGAAAATTTTGGAAACACAGGACTCCAAGGCCATGGAATATCTAAACAGGCCTTTTATAAATCCATCACTCTAAAACTTTTTGTAAATTTGAAATATATTTTTGAAAGCATAGCACAAAATCAGTCTTCATGCACAGGAAGGAAAAAATTTCTCAGCTAAACAGTCCATGTACAGTTCGATGAATGGAACAGTTTTTGGTAATTCTTAATTATAAAAAATTTTGAGTAATTCTTATTTATAAAAAAAAAATTATTGATTTTTCCTCTGTTTTATGAATGAATGCTTTACTAAATTGTTTACTGGTTTTTTTTCTGCCATTGACTAAATTAATGTTTTAATGAATGAGTTAATGATTGGTTTTTTCAGCTGTTGAATGATTGAATGGTTTAATGAATGTTTTAAAGAATGATTTAATGAAAGCATTTTTCAACTATTGAGTGAAATAATTTGCATTGTAGATGCATTGTTATTTGCTTTGTGAAATAGTGAAATAAATTGTTATTTGCAAGTATAGGCATTGGGTTTGGGGATTTGAAAGTGATATGAGGGGGGGAGGGGCCATAAGAGCTTCCAGCTTCACGTGGTTGGTCTTGTTTAGTAGAGAATATTAAATTATTCTCGAAACAGAGAGGAGCTCAATGAATGGTAAGGAAGAATACATTAAAAAAAATCTATTTCTATATTTTTACTGTGTAATTTTCACTATTGCTATTTGACTCCTCCATTGGAACTTGTTACAGATAGCGTTGAGAAACATTTCCATAGTTAAGAGGCAAGAAATGGAGTTTTGATTAGGTCGATGGCCTTATATACATAGTTTTTTTGGTTATCCATGTTTTATCAGGTGATATATTCTTAACAATTAATTTACTTGAATAGCTTAATAGTATTGTAATTTACATTGTAATAGAATTGTATGTATTTAGATTGTTTTTGTTATTTTCATAAACAAACATAAATATATTTGATGGGTCCTAACATGAAACTATTGCAACAGGACAAAAAATCAAGTTTGTTGAATGATGTTTTGAAAGGTAAAGCATAAGAAGACAGTGTGAAGATCCAGAAATCAAGGTATAAATATGTTTTATTTTGTTTGATTGAGCTGTGTATTGGGTAATTATGCATGTGCACACACATACATTTAGTCGATGATGATGATTACCATACATAGAGGTGAAAAACAATCACTAGAGGCAAGAATATAGACTATGCAAATGTTCTACAAGTTAGGCAGGGGTCTTTTGACATCCTTGACATTTCTACATTGTTAGGTTCATCATTAAACCAAAAAGTTTGTAGTTGTTCCAAAACAAAAAAGTTATGCTTTGAAAAATCTATCTGTTGAAACAACCTGACAAGTGTTTATGAAGTGCACAGAGGCACTCGAAACACATTCCTGGTGAGAAAGAAGGTCATAGGGCTTTAGTATTTCACATTGTGCACCTCTCCACATATTTGTATTTTTTTCTCTAGTTTCTCTTGAAAGATAAATGCTTTCCAAAATGGATTCAAACCCATTTTTCAATTTTCAACCACCCTTACCAAATTGCATCCCTAGCTACAAATATTTTTCCAGATCAATGTTGCAATTTTCATCTTGGGATATATCACTGACAGCCCAGATATACACATATTGGAAATATTAGGGAAAATGTCGGGGAAAATATTAGTAGGCATAAACTTGGACCTGAAAAACTCAGAAAATATCAGCAAGCATAATTTTGGAACTGAAAAACACAGAAAATACCAAAAACATCAGGAACAATAGAAAACTTTAAAGCTCAATAAATTTTTGGAAATATTGGGAGAAATTGGAGATATTTGCAACATTGTTCTAGATATTGATCTGATGCATTGGCATGAAATATTTTTCATTGTAGACCTGTGTACATTCTTGGGTGTTAGGTTCAATCCCAATAATACCCACTCTCACAAACTAACAAAAACTTCCATTTAAACTCTACTTCTTGAACCAACTTAACTTAGAAACTACACTCCATGATTTCTTTGCTCCTATGTTTTGAGGTGGAATGTTGGATTCCCCAAAATTTTACTTTGAATAACCTTAAAAAAAATTCCATTACATTTTAGGTTATGGGATAACGGTGGTATCACATTGGGATAACACCTCTTGTGGGATGCATGAGAACCTCAAAATCCTCCAACAAATCCATGCAACTGAAAAGTGTAACATTTTTATTCCTGAATATCTTTTTTACCAAGTGACTTGTCTTCATTTTTCTATATTTTCATATGATACAGACCGATGGATCTCAAGTGAGTTGACCCCTAAAATTTGAACATGGGAACCTAAATTCATTCATACTATTTTTTTGTCATTACAAATTGACATTGAGAACTAGACATGACTTAGAGAAGTGATGGACTAAATACTGGCCTTGGGATGGAAAAATTGAACTCTAGGATTAAGACTCGGAAAATCAAAACAATAAACAATTCTTGTCACAAGAATTTAGTTGCATATGCATCCATTTATTTAAATATAAGCTCAAAAATTAAACATATTGGCATGAGTAAAAAATGTCAAAGGAATCTCTTTTTGTCAGCTCAATACTAAGTATGTTGCTAGATTTAGGCGTTTTCAGATTTTGCACAAAAGAACTTTAGGTATATGAGAGAAACCTTATATTTAGTATCCATAATCTTCTCCATGACAGTCACATATCTAATATTATTAGTTTAGTTGATTTGTACTTCCATAAACTACAACTAATATTCTTCAGTTTAAATTTCGAGACTAGGTTGGTTCCATGCAATCAATGGATTTTAATATATATGATCAATACTTTTTGAGCCACAAGCCACGAAGATAACCTATGAAATGAAACTTGGTGAGGTATTCTTCATAGGACAAACTTCATTACTTTCAACGGGTGATGATAGCATGGTCAAGTGGTGGGATGTCATAATCCAGGTATTGGAGTAATTATGTTTTGTTGATTTTCTTTTCAAATAATTTCTAAATTTTCAACACTGTAGATCATATTTCCCACTAGTATTCACAGGTCAATTGATTCCTTTTTTGTGTTTATACATGAAGAGTTACTAAATATAGAAGGGAATAAAGACTATGTTCGTTGTGGTGCAACATGTCTATAGAGTGTTGATTTATGGTGTGATTGGGATTTATGGTCATATGCATCTAGCTGGAGTCATTATTTGATTTAGTTTACTTTCTTTACAAATTTTCAAATGGATAGGCATACATGTTCATATGACCGAACAGTACAACTATGGGACTTGTGCAACTCAAAGACTACCTTGTAATTGAAGGTTTATTTTCCACATAGATGTTTGTTTTTTAATACAAATGATGATTTTTAATTAGCATAAAAAGAAACCATTATATAAGATTTGTTTGGTATATACCTCGCAAGTTTATTTAAGTCTTTTTTTTTTCAGTAAATTGAGAAAATTGAGCCTTAAATATTTTGATACACACACTTTAAATGAAATGTATGCAATGTAGTCATGGAATGCTCTTGGACTATTAGCTTGGACTTCATCCCTTTGAGGCTGCTAAACCTTAGTTGTGACTGTGTAAGAACTATCCTAGTGGGTTGTGACTGTGTATCCTTGTGGGATGTGACTATGTAAGACCTATCCTAATGGCGTGTGACTGTGTAAGAACTATCCTAGTGGGATGTGAATGTGTATCCTAGTGGTATGTGATTGTGTAAGACCTATCCTAGTGATATGTGACTGTGTAAGAACTATCCTAGTGGCTTGTAACTATGTATCCTAGTGGGCTATGATATCCTAGTGGGTTGTGACTGTCTTGATCTCTCCTAGCTGGGATATGGACTATGATGTTCTCCCTCAACCTTAATATGAATTGTGGTAACCTATTATAAGTAGGTCAGGGATGATTTTACCTTACCTCTCTAGAAGTGACTTGTTTGCATCCCATCTTAAGCTGAGTTGTGCTTGTGTTAAGCCCTAAATGAAAAGGCTCTTCACACTTGGTGACTGAGAGATATTAAATGCATCTAAAATAATTGAACTAAATACATTTAGTGTGTCCCTCCATAGTGTCATTTTATCTCTCAAATTCCAGATATCCTAATTGGATGTGTCTTTAACTACAACAAATATCACTTGTTGAAAACAAGATAGAATAGGAATTGAACACAGGAGCTACCTTTGGCCAATGGGTTGTTGTACCATTAAGCTTCACCCCTTTAAATACTAGGAATCCATAATGGTTTGTTTACAAGCTTTGGATTTCTATCTTAACAATTCACCTTCAAATAACACCCTAGCTCAGGTCTCCTTTCCATCACCAACCACTTGCATGTGTTACCTTGTTGAAAATTGGACATGCTAGGAATCAAAGCTATGATCCACCCTCGGTTGATAAACTGCTTTACCACTGAGGTTATTTCTCTTTTTGTGATGGGAATCCATGCTGGTTGCATATATAAAGGTGTGGATTGCTATCTCCAACACTATTGTCCTTAAAAATGTCTTACAGTGAGATATCATGGTAGTAATGTTTGGGAGAAATGGGGAAATGTAGAATTTGAAATAGGGTTAAATGTGAATCATATAAAGAATAAAAAGAGAAAAAAGGGGGAAATTTAAAAAAGTACATGTTGTGAATTATCACAAACACCATGGACCTCTAATAAGTGATGAATATTCCAGAGGGAGTCATAGTTGTAGAGGATAAAACTAGGTTGTTAATCATTTGAATATGGGAATGCACTATAAGCAATATATAAGAATTTTTTATTAATCTCTAACAAATGACCACAAAACTAGGTCATCCAGTTTGAATCTTCTTCCTTATACTGTGATGATAAAAATATATATGGAACACATGAAAATATACCTTGAGAGAGAAAATATTAAAGTCCTTTGTCTTGTTGGTCCTATGGGTAAAACAGGTTGTTTCCCCGTCTTTATGGTACACCTTGGTATTATGGATATGGTGGTAGCCTTACCACCTTGTTGTAAGGGTCAACCTTCCTATTGATTTGGGTCAACCTTCCTGTTGCTGCTTTTGAGCAGGTCATAACCCCTTTGTGGAAACTAAGGGTTGAACAGTACCTTCTTACTGCTAGTCATGACCTTGTTGGCTTCCCAATTTTGACCCTTGACCTTGCCTCTGCTCATTAGAGCAGTTCGTGACTCTTTTGATGCTAATTGGAGTAGGTTGTCACCCTGTTGTTGTTCATTGAATTTATTCATGAACTTAATGCCATTATAAAGGATGGGAGTGACTTCTTTTTGGGTTTCTAAGGATGGGTGTGATCTCCTTATGGACCGCTAAAATAAATTGTGATCTTGTTGGACTATTTTTCGTGACCTTCTGTGGACTGTATGGAAGGGGATTGCAACCTTATTTAAACTGCTAAATATATCTTACCTTTGTCTTTCCTATTGCAACAAGTTGAGTCCATTAAAGAGTGTCTCTACATGTATGGATTAAGGATGCCTTTGTTCATTTGAAGGAGAATATATCTTGCTTGATTTAGGACTATCCTAAAGGCCTGCCATTTATTGCAGCCTAACCTTTAACCTACTACAATCTATATTTTATCTCTCTTACAAGGTATGCCATATGATCCTTTGGTGACTTGTCCTTTCAATGACAATATGTTACCCTAAAAGTATCTGAGTATAAAGAAGATCCAAACTAGATCTAAACCAACATTGTTATAGTTCATTATCATTGTTCTTTAGTTGCTAGTTTGTTTTACATGATACTATTTCTATTCTTATTGTTTAGTTTATGTACATTGCAATTGAAAAATTGTATCTCAAGGACCAACTTTAACATAATGACCATTGGAGTGTCAAAGTTGAAAGAGACAAAAATTATGTTTTGAATTTATTACAACAATATTGTTCTGTATCTAGCTCTTTTTTAGTTTTGTGTTATGCATTAAAGTATAAAATTTTAATTTTCTTATATCAAATCCTAACCTAACCCTGAATTTCAACAATTGTCTTAATTAGTTAAATATGTCTTCCTAATGTTCATTAGTTTCCAGGGTGAGATTTACCATGTCTAGGATATTGAAAATACATGGGCAAGCTCGCTAAACCTAGGGTCTCACTTTGTTGCCAACAATAGGTTCTATTGCCATGACATAATGAAATTTTTATAGAAGAAAATATGGATATATCATGGAAACCTTCAAGGTAGGATATTCAATATTGGCTAACTGAGACGGAAATCAAGTTTTCCCCGAAATAAACATGGAACCTACAAGTGAACCTTGAGTGGTGGAATGAAAGGTATATCTATTCTGATAAACATGAAACTTTATTTGCTAAGTTTTATAACTTGTTGCAATAATGGATTAAAAGACAAGTTATAAAATTCTAAAGTTAACTTTCCTTCCAATTGACTATATTTATGTTGAGCATGGATTAACACAATCTAATATGTTTTAGAAATGTATAATAACATTTCTTTGAAAATCAATAAAGCTTCCCCATACTATAATAATTTTCCCTGTGATGGCTATTTTGATTGTTATTTGCACACACAAATATAATTTCTTTCCTTGTTGAATTGTGAGCATTGGAATCTCATCATGTATGTCTTTTATTTTTCATCATATAAAGACTTGAATCATGAAACCTTGGACAAGGACATCATGAACACCTTCTGCATGAGAGTAAGGTATTGCAAGTTTAAACTTAGTATTGTTTTTACTTTTTGGGGGGCTTTATATGAAACAACATTTAAGATAGTTCAGTCAGGGTCAATTCTAACAGCTATCAAGTTGAGGTCAATTTCCCATAAGTGTCTTTTAATTCTTTAGTTAGGACTCATGAATCATATTTATACTGAAAGGTAAAAGGATTTGTTTATTAACTTAGATTTATATCAGATCCATGATTTCTTTGTTCTCTAAGATGTGTTTTAAAATCACTATATTTGATATTCCCAAGGAATAAATAAAAATATACATTTGACTAGACCTGCGAGGACTCAAGTGCGTTGGATACTGTTTTGTTGTCCATCATTCAAAAACAAAGAAATTTAAGAAAACTATTAAAAGTCTTCCTTACGTATTATTTAGGATACTCAATTTGTCATCTTGAATTGTCTTACATAAGCATAAGAGGTAGTATGCTTGTTAGAAATGTTGCTTCTGTTAGGGTTAACCTTGACTTGAGATCGATTCAAAGTTGGTTTAGGTCTAGCACATGGTTTGGGCACATGGTTTGTTGTAGCCCATGGTATTGTCCCATGGTATTGCATGTGATTAAGCCTCTATAAGGCTTGAGGAGGCTCCATTGTAAAGAGTCCTGGATGTGAGCGGTGGCTAGCCCATTTGGCCATATAATGAAGATCTTCATTGGTGTTGGTTTTCCCTGCATGGGGTTTCCAGGGTATATTGTGTGTCTATATGTGGTTGCTTGTTATAATGTTTATTTCTCGCTCATTATTATCTTGTATTGCTCATTTTAACCTAACAGCTTCTGACTGAAAGTTCAACCCTGCTCAGTCAAGTAAATGTTAGAGGTAAGTTACCCTTAACATTTTATTTGTTAATGGAAATGTAATTGCGGACCACAATTTATGAGCCTAACTCACCAGGATAGTAGCATGAAATTTCTATGGAAGTAATTATTCAGGAACAGAATGCACTATCAGTTAGATATACCAAAATATATAATGTTTGCATTCCTTAGATAAAGGGTTTCACTATTTGCATTACATACACTGCAGCCAAAACCCTGGGAGTGACAGACTGCATCAACCCAAAAGAGCATGAGAAGCCCATTCAAGAGGTACTGCTACTTCAGATTATGGTTGTATATAATAACTATCTCTCTAACACAATTAGCTCAAAGATCAGATTATGGTTGTATATAATAGTCATCTCTCTAACACCTATTAGCTACAAAGCTCATGGGAAGATAAACAATTTGGCAGGTGATAAGAGACATGGTGGATGGCTGTGTGGATTACAGCTTTGAATGCATTCGAAATACAGATATATTGTACCAGGCCTTTTTGGCCACCCATGATGTAAAACACCCTTTATACTCTTTTTTCAACTTTATTGTGACTCATACAAAAATAATTAGCTATTTAGGAAACTGATAATAGAGAGATCCTGGATATGAAATAAACAAGCTCCAGTAGTAAGGTCTATTAAGGATATGCATAAAAGAAAAAACTTTAAAGATGCATTATGGTTCAAGGGTTTTACACTATTTTTTCAACTTCAATGTGACTCATACAAAAATAATTATCTATTTAGGAAACTAATAATAGAGAGATCTTGGATCTGCTATAATCAAGCTCCAGTAATAAGGTCTATTAGGGATATGCATAAAATTTTAAAGTTGCATTATGGTTCAAGTATCCTCATGGTTAATGTCTTGGAAAACTCGATGTGATTGCAGGCCTGGGGCTTGACAGTGTTGTTGGGTTTTGATTCTAGCGAAAGAAGGTTTGGCCTTCTTCCAATGGAGATGTTCATGGGCAAGAGGATAGTGGCTAACTTTAACAATACCATATACCTATCTCTCTCTCTCTCAGGTATGTCCATTGTTTCGTTAGTGACTTGTCTCCCAAGAGACAAAGTGTGATTGTATTATAAATATGAGTATAGAAATTAAGGAATGTCTAAACCACGTTGTTTTCTTCTATTTGTCCATTTATAATATTTTTGCATGTGCTTGACTAATTCTATTCATACATATCCTAGGTAATTGTAATTGATGGATGTACATAGTGTTGATATGTAGTAATCCTGGCTTGGTTTGAAGCAAAATGGGTCATAGCATCAACTGAATGGATATTTAATTTTGACATTTAGGAATCATGCAAAAACGAGTAAACAGAGCTCTGTAATTGAATCACATAGATTTGGAGAAAGCTCAATTGGGTCTTGGGCATAGCTACAGCAGAGCCAACGTGAAATTCAATGTCAATAGAGTGGATAACATGGTTATACAAGCTATTAGTCTTCTCGAAACCTTGGACAAGGACATGATGAACACCTTTTGCATGAGAGTAAGTTATTGCAAGTTTAAACTTAGTGTTTCTTTTAATTTTTTGGGGGTTTTATATGAAACAACATTTAAGATAGTTCAGTCAGGGTCAATTCTAACAGCTGTCAAGTTGAGGTCAATTTCCCATAAGTGTCTTTTAATTTTTTAGTTAGGACTCATGAATCATATTTATACTGAAAGGTAAAAGGATTTGCTTATTAACCTAGATTTATATCAAATCCATGTTGTCCTAGCATGAGACCTCTTTTCCATCATGAAGGGAGAAAGTGAACTCTTGATGTTGCAATTGTTAGTTTTTCAACATTAAGCCAGCATTATGTTAAGATCTTTACTGAGAGAATAACATGTACAGCAATCAAACACAAGAGACAATGAACACAATGTTTTTGATTGGGGAAACCATAAATGGAGAAAACCCCACAACTTCCTCAAAGATAGAATCAGCACAAGATGTAAAACCCCAAAACAGTAAGATGCTCTCCCGACAGCAATAGTCTTCTTCTTGTCTAGCCCCAGTGTATTTCCTTCCTCACTAATGCGCCACACTTGAGTGAATGAATGATGTGTATGATAAATAGAGAGACTCACTCTCTATTTATATTCTTTCATTCACTTGAAGTGCACTCAATCATTTCGGCCTCACTTAACAATTACTTACTAGAGCCGACATCTCTAGGAGTGTCTAATAACCCTAGTGCCCTGAAACTGTGGGGACTTTAACAATGACTTGACATGACTTGTTTACATTATTGATCCTCCCGATCGGAACATCGAGGCATGACAACATGACTCAAATACATAATAGATACATCCCGGTATAAACATCGAGTTACAATATAAATGAATACATTCTGAAGTTACAAATACATTAACACTCCCTCTTAACTAGGAAGGTATTCTTTCGACACAATTTTCAGCACTGGTCTTCTTCTCTGTATCAAACTGGATCTTGACTTCATTTGCATCTCGAGTCTTCTGAGTCTTCAAGTCATCTTCGTCTTCAAGTCATCTTCATTCTCCGAATCTAGATCATCTCTCGATCTGGATCATCACTGGATCTGGATCATCTCTCAATCTGGATCAACATCACTGGATCCGGATCATCATCACTGGATTGGATCTGGATCATCACTCGATCTGGATCATCACTGCTGGATATGGATCATCACTCGATCTGGATCTCTCGAAGTCATCATAACTGGATCTATATCATAGCTCGATCTAGATCTCACCTGGTCATCATCATGTGTGTGTTATCTCGTCATAGGAAGTTATACAGAGCCAGCCTTCTTTCATGCTGGGTGTATGCCTACCTCCTTGTAGGTCTTTGGTAGCCCTTATATCTGACCTACTCCTCATAATGGCCAACCCTCACATCTGACATGGGAGGAACCTAATCCTTTAGCCATGAACAGAATGGCTTTGCCCTTACATCTGACCTGCTCGTCAGAATGGCGGTAGCCCTTATATCTGTCCTACTCGACAGAATGGCCAGCACTCACATCCGAACTCCTAGTCAAAATGGATCTGCACTTACATTTGACCTACTCATCAAAATGGCGGTAGCCCTTACATCTGTCCTACTCGATAGAATGGCCAGCACTCACATCTGACCTCCTCGTCATAATGGCTCTCCACTTACATTTGACCTACTCGTCAAAATGGCAGGAGCCCTTACATCTGTCCTACTCGACAGAATGGCCAGCACTCACATCTGACCTCCTCGTCATAATGGCTCTGCACTTACATTTGACCTACTCGTCAAAATGGCGGTAGCCCTTACATCTGTCCTACTCGACAGAATGGCCAGAACTCACATCTGACATGGAAGGAACTAAATCCTTTAGCCATGAACAGAATGGCTCTGCCCTTACATCTAACTTGCTCGTCAGAATGGCGGTAGCCCTTATAACTGTCCTACTCGACAGAATGGCCAGCACTCACATCTGACATGGAAGGAACTAAATCCTCTCACCATGACAGAATGGCTCATCCCTTATATCTGACCATGGAAGGAACCAATCCTCTCACCATGTCAGAATGGCTATGGGTCTCATCACTTTCTCTTGGAGGAAGCCTCGATATGTAGAACACCAAGCTTCTCCCTGAAGTACTCGAACTTCAGCCTAGCCAATGGCTTCGTCAACACATCAGCTATCTATTCCTCCGTCACAACATATTGGAGCTTCACTGCTCCTCTCTACACCATATCCCTGATATAGTGATACTTGATCTCGATATGCTTTGACTTGTCATGGAACACTGGATTCTCTAACAACTTCACACAACTCTGGTTGTCACGATGTATACAAGTAGCATCCAACTGGAGATCAAATAAATCAGACAGTAGCTTCCGTAGCCATACTACCTCACAACTAGCTGAACAAGCTGCGACATACTCTGCTTCAGCTGTACTCAGTGCCACACAGGATTGCTTCCTGCTAAACCAAGAGATCACTCCTGATCCCATACTGAAGCAACACCCTGAAGTGCTCTTCCTATCAATGGCACTACCTGCCCAATCTGAATCAACATAACCCTCCAGGTTAATCTTTTGATTCGCATCATACTTGAGCCCATAATCAACTGTACCCTTCAAGTACCTCAGAATATGCTTTGCAGTAGTCAAGTGAACACTTCTTGGATCTGTCAAGTACTGGCTCAAGGTGTTCACAGCAAAGCAAATTTCTAGTCTCGTTTTCATCAAGTACATCAATGACCCTATCATCTGACGATACATCGTAGCATCAACCGACTCTGATGAAGCATAAATCAATAGCTTCAGGTTCGATTCCATGGGTGTGGCCATAGCCTTGCAATCCATCATCCCAAACCTCTTTAGGATCTCTACTGCATACTTCCCTTGTCCAAGGAAGATTCCATCTGCACTCTGCCACACCTCCATACCTAGAAAGTAATGCATCATACCCAAGTCCTTCATCTCGTACTCGGCAGCAAGCTTTCTCTTCGTATCAACAATCAACCCATCCATTCCTGTCACGAACAGATCATCTACATATAGTAGAAGCATCACTAGGTTTCCATCTTCAACCTTGTAGTAAAGGTTGGAATCTGCTTTACTCTTGGTAAATCCCAAACTGGATAGAAAGCTATCAATTCTGCCGTACCATGTCCTGGGTGCCTATTTCAAACCGTACAGGGCTTTCTTCAATCTGCATACATGAGACTCTCTGTCATGTGTCTCAAAACCGAGTGGTGTTCTACATACACTTCCTCTTCCACTACACCATTCAAGAAGGCAGTCTTGACATCCATCTAGTGTATCTTCCATTTCATCACTGCAGCCAGAGCAAGTACTGATCTAATGGAAGTGTATCTAGCTACAGGTGCAAAGGTCTCTTCATAGTCTATTCCCTCTTTCTGAGAGAAACCTCGAGCTACAAATCTTGCCTTATACTTTTCAATGCTACCGTCTGCAGCATGCTTGATCTTGTAGATCCATTTGGAAGTTACAACTGACTTCCCTTCTGGTCTTGGGACAACATCCCAAACATCATTCTTCATGATCGATTGGTACTCTTCGATCATAGCATCCTTCCATTCTTTCTGTTCTGCCGCTTCTTCATAACTGGAAGGTTCTTTATCAATGAAATCACATAGTAAAGCTACATACCCGGAATTGGATCTAGTCCTCTTTCTTTCTCTGTTATTCTATTCTAAAGCTCCATATCTTTCCGCACCTTGGATAATTTCTCGTACCCAAGCAGGTTTCCTCTTATGAGAATTCTTCTCCAGAGGTGGATCTACAGGTCTTTGTGGTTCTTCAAATTCTCGATCTTCTTCTCGAGTTTCTTCATTCATGGTTGTATCATGAATTCTGGGTGCTTCTGCTTCTTCAAGTTCTTCAGCAGGTTTCTTCCTGGATTTGTTGTAAGTTGTGTCTTCATCAAATGTCACATCCCTGCTGATATCAATCTTCTTATATCCTGGGAAATATATTCTGTAAGCCTTCGAGCTTTCAGAGTATCCCACAAATATGCCCTTCTTTCCTGAAGGATCTAATTTAGTTCTCTTCTCTTTTTGAATGTGGATGTACACCGGACAGCCAAATATTCTGAGATGGCTAACTTCTGGTTTCTTGTCGGAGAAGACTTCTTCATGAGTCTTGTTCTCGAGTACTCTATGTGGAGTACGGTTTTGTACATACACTTCTGTTCTAGCAGCTTCTGCCCAAAGATGCATAGGAAGGTCTTGATCATGAAGCATCGCTTTTGCAACTTCCATGATAGTTCTGTTCTTCCATTCCGCAACCCCATTCTGTTGTGGATTATAAGGAGTGGACAACTCCCTCTTAATCCCTGATTCTTTGCATAGCTCTTTGAATTCATTTGAAGTGAATTCTCCACCATTATCTGATCGAATGGTCTTGATCTTCTTTTCAGTATGGTTTTCGATCAAGGCTTTGAATTCTTTAAACTTGTTGAATACTTCATCTTTGTTCTTCATAAAGTAAACCCATGTCTTCCGAGAAAAATCATCAATAAAAGAAACATAATATGCATACCTGCTTAGAGAGTTTGATGACATAGGACCACATACATCAAAGTGGATGATTTCCAAGATTCCTTTTGCTTTGCTTTCACTGCTTGGAAATGTCTTCTTTGTATTCTTTCCTTGCGCACATCCTTTGCAAACCCCATCACGTTTTGCTTGAATTTCTGGAAGACCTTCGAAAGATTTGCTTGCAATAGATAGTACTCTGTAATGCACATGTGCAAGTCTTCTATGCCAAAGTTCACTTGGCTCTACTGTGTCATGGACCAAGGCTTGTTCTAGATGGCCCTTCAATTTGTATAATCCTCCTTCTTGTTCTCCAATTACTACCACATCATCGATAGCATTTTCTTTTGGCCACATGATGACTTGACCATCTATGAATGCAACCTGCATTCCTTTTGCATCCAATGTTGATATGGAGGGAAGGTTCTTCTTCAGTCCTGGCACAAACAATACTTCTTTCATTGTTAGAGACTTACTAGAGTCTAGCTTATATGAAGATTCCCCACTACCTTTTATTGGATATTGGTAGTCATCTCCTAGTTTCACCTTGTGAGGTGATTCATGCTCTGACAGTCTTACAAAGGATTCCTTGAATCCCGTCATATGCTTGGAAGCCCCACTATCTATAAGCCAATCATCACTTCCATGAGTAATGTTACCTGTGAGAGTTGATATCAGAACATATTCATCCTCGCTTGAAGAATCTTCACTTTCATATCTGGATCTCTTTCTGGATGGTTCATCATCCTCTGCAGCATGAGCATGATGTCTTCTTTTTCTGTTCTTCTTTACTATCTTCTGTTTGTTAGGACAATTCCTTGCATAGTGTCCTGCTTCATCACAAGTATAGCATATGATCCTAGATACATCTCTATTATCTTTGTGAAAGTGCTTACTCTAGAACCATGAGATTTTCTCTTGCTTGACTTGGAGTGAGACTTGGAGCGTACTGTAAGAGCTTGGTCTTCACTTCCCATCTTCTCTTCTCGAGCTGCTATCCGAGCTTCTTCTTGAGAGAACTCTTCCCATAGTCTTCTGAACTTGACTAACTTCTTTCTAGCATAGATTCCTTGAATGAAAGCATCCCATGACCTAGGAAGGCCATTCAAAGTAGTCATCACAATATCTGCATTTTCCACTTCTTCATCAACAGCTTCTAATTGCTCTTTGATTTGAGAAACCCTTGTGAAGTATGACTGGATAGTTTCTGCATTCTGAATCTTCACATTCTTCAGTTGGTTCCTCAGGGTCATCTTCCGATTGATGTTCTTCCCTTCAAACAATTTGGTTATGGCATCAAACACAGCTTTAGGTGTCTTGAGAGAGGACACCTGTGGGATAAGGTGATCCTTGATAGAATCAGCAATGATCCTCTTTGCCATAACCATCTTCTTCTTATGTAAGGCATTTGCCTCATCTCCCTCTGGAACTGGAACCTCCTCATGAATGTAGGAGTCTAATTCATTCTCTTCCAGGACCAAGGAGATCCTATACTTCCAAGCTCGGAAGTTTTCATCTCCCTCAAGCTTTTCATCAAGCTTGGTATGATGAGACATCTTTAAATGAGAAACTCAAATGGAAATACAAAATATTTTAGATCTTACCAGGTTCAAAATGTCGGATCTGAAACTTGAGCTGAAATCCTGCAGAGTTGGTTCAGAAGCAAATTAGGGTTTTGCTTTTCCGGAGTTCTGTCCACCCAAATGCCTTGAAATTTGTCCCTAACTTCGATTTTGGGGAGGAGATCAATCCAGACCTGGGCTCACTAAAAAATTCTTCTTCTGTAAAAAGCCCTAATTTTCGACCATAGTGACAAGTCCAAAACTGAAAAACCTCAGAATTGGATTCTATTTCGACAGAAAGATGCGCCCTAAGGAGGAGAGTTGTTCCACCTTACTTTTGCTGAAAATCTATGGAGGAAGGTCCACAAACTAAAAATCCCTAGTTCCCGCAGCTGCACAGTGTCTTCTTCTTAGGTTAGCTCTGATACCATGTTAGTTTTTCAACATTAATCCAGCATTATGTTAAGATCTTTACTGAGAGAATAACAAGTACAGCAATCAAACACAAGAGACAATGAACACAATGTTTTTGATCGGGGAAACCATAAATGGAGAAAACCTCGCAAGTTCCTCAAAGATAGAATCAGCACAAGATGTAAAACCCCAAAACAGTAAGATGCTCTCCTGACAGCAATAGTCTTCTTCTTGTCTAGCCCCAGTGTATTTCCTTCCTCACTAATGCGCCACACTTGAGTGAGTGAATGATGTGTGTGATAAATAGAGAGACTCGCTCTCTATTTATATTCTTTCGTTCACTTGAAGTGCACTCAATCATGTTGGCCTCACTTAGCAATTACTTACTAGAGCCGACATCTCTAGGAGTGTCTAATAACCCTAGTGCCCCAAAACTGTGGGGACTTTAACAATGACTTGACATGACTTGTTTACATTATTGATCCTCCCAATCGAAACATCGGGGCATGACAACATGACTCAAATACATAATAGATACATCCCGGAATAAACATCGGGTTACAATATAAATGAATACATTCCGAAGTTACAAATACATTAACAGCAATCGGGTGAAGAATGGAGACACCTTGAAAATGAACAATTAAAGAAAGTAATAATCATAATATAATGACAATACAGATGTGTAACGATTGATGTGTCGATGCATGATTTGAGATAGCATAACCTTTGGAAATCATTTTAAGAATGTTGTTTGTGCTATTGCTACATGCATAAGTGATAATTCATTGCATAGAAATTCCAACAAGTGATTTTATATTTGAGTTAATGTGTGTAATTCTAGATTCATTTCATACTATTGAGGTTATACAATGAAGAAATTAAGTGAGGAAATTTCCATTGACTGCTAGATGTTTGAGATCTATGTCAGTAGGACATGTCAGAGGTGAATTTATGTGATGTTGGAAGTGACAATACGACCATGAAACGATACAAAATACTATTACCTACAAAGATTCAGTCAACATGAGGGTAGCCTCACAGTTAACTAAAAATCTGATTCTTTGTGGAAGACAGTTGAAATTTTAGAATTGCAATTTTAGATTTAGGTTTTGCTAATGAATTTTGATGGTTGCTTTGGTTGATTTAGATTTTTGTCAAAAGGACACACCGTAGGAATATTATGTGTTGATTCCTACAAGAGACAAAATATATGAGCATGAACTCATAGTTAATCTTTTGGATTTTTTTTTAAATCCATCAACATGCGTCGCTTTTTCGACGTGCTTCTGACACTCTGATAAACACATCCGACGGCCGTCTCATGACTCCGACACTTCCACCCATCAGATGACCGACGATTAAAGTGTCGGACCGCGTCGGAAGGCCAACTCTTCCAGTGTCGGATGGCATCGGTTATCCGACACTTGTTGGATAAAAATACCGACGACAGCGCCATTCCTCCGACACTTATGTCCGTCGGACGGCCGACGCTTCAAGGGTCGGAGGATGTCGGATTTCCGACGGTTTATGCAATTTTGATTGGCACTTTGGAAAGAAATACGGTCGAATATGCAACACAATGGTCTGTCGGATCTTCGACCCACATTAGTAGCATGTCGAAGATCCGACGTTACGCCACCAATGGCAAAAAAAAGTGTATATATGTCGAAAATGCGACAGATAAGTGTCAAATTTCAAACATGCAAGATGTCGGATTTTGGGTTAAAATTCTGTTGTGATATATGAATAATAGATAAGTGATGATATTACATTTACAATAATGGGTCTTATATAATCCCATCGTGCCTTTATAAAGAGGCATGTCTTTTGATTTAATTAATTAATTAATCATTAGTATTAATATTGATGATATATATATATAATGTTATATTTTTATTTATATAATAGAGTGATGATTCAACAACATCGATTTCAGAAGAACATTTTGCATTCATACTCTGTAATTTATCTGCCATTTTGAATCATTTCTTCCAAGGCCATTGTTCTTCAAAACCTATTTTAAGCAAGTTGGTTGTTTCTAGATTTTTTGGGAAACTTTTTGCAATCTAAAACTAGCCACTAAAAATTATGTGAATGAATAGTAGTTGTTTATGTGCAATAAATTATATTTGAAAAATAGCAATGGATCCTCTCTTGAGCACCATACAGTAAATGATCGTCATGCCAAATGACATGGAGGAGCTCCTCAACGCCCTGCCTCACTTTTATGTGCGTAACACCAAGGCCATAGCTTCGACTCCCATGGATGTTAAAGAATAACAAAACTCTTACGTATTTATAATCGGCATGCCCAGCCTTAAAGCCAATGACATCAAGGTATCTCGCATTGCTTAAATCTCCTACCAGATTGTCAAATTCAGCCCAAATGTTTTTTTTCTTTCTTCGGGCTTAAGTCGTTTGCTAGGTTTTTGTTGATATGTGTGTTGTTGTGCCCTGCGATGGTTCGAGTGAAGGACCGGACTGTTTTGAACATCAGCGGCGAGCAGAAGAGGAACAAAAAAAGGAAGAAGGTAGGAAAGGGAAAAGCTGCTACAGTCAATATTTTAACTTTCTTTTGCTACCTCTTGGGAAACCCCCTCTTTTTCTTTCACATGTTAACTTCAACATAAATAAATGGTATGGGATTTTACTTGGATGGGTTTTACTACCACTGGATTCACTCCCACCATATTTAACTTCTACAAGTTTTCACATTTTGCTGCTAGAGACTTCACTTTAACAAGACTCAACTTTCACTTCAACCTCGAAACAACCTTTTACATCTTTTATTATGCCACTTGTGTCGAAGTTCCTCTGTTAACACAAAACTTTCACACGGTGAAATTTGGGAGATTCTTGATTTAATTTTAAAACCGTAAATGCTAATTTCTTTCACACAAGTAATTGTGGAGAAGATTGTGTGGCATAAATAAAACATGCATCTTTATATTTTTCACCTTTTACAAAGCTTGGGCTCTCAACACATTCCAAACCACTACCTTGAGCTCTCCAACATTATTTAGAGTTTGTATTTTCTCTCTTAGTCTATTCTACTCCTAGAGACTTTGTTTTTCATTTATTTTTCTTCCACATATACAAATACTAAATTTTGCTTCTCTTGGAAGCTACTCATTAATATTAAAGACTATAATTAATCTCTATCTAAAAAATATTATTATCCTTAAATATGTTAAGACGTGAACTCCATAACTAACAAACTTACAAAAGAAAAAAAATGTACTTCTACAAAACTCTATGGGTAATTAATATTTTCAACAATAATCACTGGCTTAAAAAAACCTTACACATAGTCAATCATTTGAATTAATCATATAATTAATACTTTAATACGTTAGTTATGAAAGACTTAAGGGATTCATAAGCTTCTTCAAGTTAGCTAGGTTAAGAAATACTATTGAAGTGGATGTAATATTATTTGACTGGGAAAAGAATTCATTTGTAGATCATGGAATGTGTTAAGGTTTTAGTGAAAACCAAAGATGATAAATTGTGTAAGTAGTCGTAACGAATGATCTTTCCTGGTTCATTCAGGAAAAATCTTTTCCAATTATTTATGGGATTATATTTACTTGTCTACAACAATAGTGTTTCATCTAGCTTATTTGTTTTATTTTCAAAAAATTGAATTAGAAATAAGAATTCAATGAACTTTGTTAAGTTAAAGAAGCGTGGGATATCATTTATCCAAGTAAAATATGGTATTAACCAATGTTAAGGGGTTAGGTAGCCATTGAAATAAAATTATCGCTTAAACATGTCAACCAATTTTGGTAGACTTCAGCATAGTTAATGGTGAAATTTGGAGAACATAAGCTCAATACATTGATCACATCTAAGAACTTAGAAGTATAAAGAAAAAATAATCAAAGAGGATGATACACTTTAACATAAATGGTTTTACGTTGTAGTTTATTTTAATTAAGTACATGAAATGATAAGTGATATTAAAAATCATTTTTGCATCATGTATTAAATTTATTTAAGTATATGTGTTTATAAGTGATAAAAAAAAATTGAAGTGTAAACTGGATATAGATATTTTGATTTACTCTGTTGCATTCATAAGTGTTTAGATAAAATTGCAAATGCAATAAACGAGGAAATGCTTAATGCATTCATCTGAATGGATTGATAAAGGAAAGGACTATAAGTATTAATTAACAAATCGTTTCTCCTCATAACCGTAAAAACTTAAGGCTAAACAAACTTAACATATATATTAAGTCAAGATTAGGATGATAAATTTAAGTGCAAGAATATCAAGATTATAAATGATTAGATGATTGTAGGTAAAAGTTATTAAAAGCATGATAACTATGTAAGGTTCAAATCCAAAGGGTAGGGTATGTACACCTCTTTAGAGTTTAGTTAAATCACTACGCAAAGGGGTCCCTTGTCCCACAAATAAGGGGGTTTCATACACCAATTGGTGCCTCCCTTGACAGTGACCTTAAAAATATATTATTATTATATTATTAAGTTGATCTCAAAGCAAAAATCCAAAATGAATTGAAGCTTGGAACAACAAATATCAATTCGTAGTTACTTCAAGACACTAATCATAAACTTTATGATAATGCATAAGTTTAATCGTAGTTACTTCAAGACACTAATCATAAACTTTATGATAATGCATAAGTTTAACCATCTCAAGTTTTAGTGTGAAAATTATCTAACTTACTACAAGCTATTTAATATTGAGGTATCATTATTGTGGACCATTAAATTTCAAACAAATTGAAATTCAATGGTTTACAGTAGCAATATTAAATAACATGTACCATGTTGCAAAGTTTTATATAATCATAAATTCAGACCTAATAATAACAATTACATAATTCCAAAAAAACATAAAAATGAAGAAAGCGATCAAAATACAATGCTTTAGTGACACTGTGGGCCATTAGATTTTCAGATAAAAAAATTCGAAAATGAAGCGTTAAAAAACTTCGACCAACAAGAGCCACGAGTGGCAATGTTCCCGACTTAAACAAATAAGCTAAATAAAACAAAGAAGCTAAATAAAACAAAGAAGCTAAACAACTAGCCTATACTTATTTTATTTTATTAATTTTGACAATGACTTATACATTTTAGAAACCCAATAATTATAAAAATGGATAAATTGATAAGGAGCCATAAACACATTTATTTGCATTAATTTATCTAATTTAAAAACTTATCAATTGTAAAGATTGATAAACTAGATGAAGAGGGGGTTAATTTTTTCAATACACAGATTATTAATAAAAACAGTATGATATTTATTTACCAACTTGGAAGAGGAGAATTCAACTTTACAAATTTATTTATTTTGTAGGAACATATTATAAGAGAAGTTGGTTAGTTATACTAGATGATAAATCTAAATTATTTAATAAGGAGGGTTTTTTAATGTTTTGAAATTTGTGAAAATATATAATTTGAAAAAGAAAAATTTTAATATTAAATGAAAGAGTATATATTATTTATTTTTTGAATGAAAAATAAGGTTGAATTTCCAAATATTGAAAATCTAAATACTACAGCATAGGGCATGCAAAACTTGTGAGGAAATTTTTTAATGCAAAATAAATTTTAGTTTTTAATTGTGCTCATTAATAACTAATGCATTAATAATTACTAATAAATACATATATAACTTTGGTCACACATTAGCTTATGTCTAGATTTTTGTTAAAGCTAGTTAATTACTAGCTAAAACATAACAATTAAAAGACAAGTGGTTTTAACACTATGTGTGTATCGAGTGTTAAAAACTTAAATTTTCTTCTTTAACGGAATTTAATAAAATGAACTTTGATATTAGATTTTAAGGAAAAATTAATTATTTAACTCATTATATATATATATATATATATATAGGAAACTAAATGTTTCATATGATAAGTGTAGGTGAATGGATCATGAATTCATTCCATTAATAACTTTTTCAGATATATTTTGGATATTTAAATTGAAAATTAAATTTTTAACATAATTTGATTTCTTATAAACCTTAGTTGAAGAGGCTTTAATTAATGTTCTAATAAATACTTCAATTTTAATATATAGCGTATCCAACTTTTGAAGAGATCTAGTTAATGTGCTAATAAATACTTCAATGATCATGTTTTATTGGGAAAGGCACTCTCTGATTTCTAAAGTGAATTAGAGGATTAGAAAGCAACCTCTAGATAATGATTCTTTTTGGGAAGGTGATTTTTTTTTCCATTTTTTCACCTTTCCATACTTAATCTAAGGGGAATAAATGCATTATATGTTATTATATTTTCAATATAATATTGTTGTATTTCATAAAGACTTGGACATCTAGCTCATTGGGGGTAGAGATGGGTGAAAACCATTGAGTTCTCATTTATATGATTAAAAAGATAACACAAAGCCTTTTTATATTTAATGTGAACAAATTAGTACATTTTCTTATCCTTTATATAATAATTAAAGAGATAAAACAAAGTATTTTTATGCTTAACATATGTAATATTTGTTTTGTTTAGTTTTATTTTATTATTATGTTTAATTATGAAAAAATATGGAATATAAATAATTTATTAAAATTTATCATATAATTATTTTAATAACAAAACTTGTTTTTTTATGTGATTTATTAAAAAATATGAATATAATATCGTTAATAAAATTAAATCTTTCAAATAGAGTAAGAGTAAATGTTAGAAAAATAGAGTAAGAATAGTGTACAAAATTGTAGAAAATGGAAGAAAAAAAATTGTACCTTTTAAATGATAGAATTTCAAACATTGAAAATTATATTTAACACCTTCTCTATATCCATACAACCTGCTTATATCCAAACCAAATAGCTTTTATGTATATATTTATTTTTCTTTATCTTCTTTCTAAGTATACATTTATACATATACACAAGGTATATCTCTACCAAATTAAATGCCCATTAGAGTGACTATATTATGTATGTATTGTGGATATATGTCTACAAACCAAAACTATCCACAAAATAGACCAATAACAGAAATGTGGTATTTCAAGTGAAAACTATTAAAAACTGCAAACCTTACTAAGCTTCCATAACTATCCATTTTATTTTAAAACAAGTGAAAGAACACATCCTACATATCTATATTATGAAGGTTATCACTATATTATAATGATTCTTTAACTCAACCTATGATTTAATAGAACCCTCCCTCTTTTATATTATTTTTTTTAAATATATATAATTTATTTATTTATGTATTAAATAAACAAATCTTCAAACTCTTATAAGTCATATCATAGAGCTATATTCTTAAAATCTCTAGTCATCGAGAGCTTATAAGTAATCTCATAGAGCTATATTCTTAAAAACTCTAGTCCTCATGCTCTTGTATAAATCCGTGTCTTAATATATTAGTATATAAATCAAGAGGTTTTTTTTTTTAGTTTTAAAAAATTAAGAAGGTCATCCTTATCGAGGCTACTAATTCCAATTAACTATTAAAAGAATTGAACAGGCTGGTCCTCTTCTAAGAGGCCGCCATCACCACTCTACAGGGTTATATAAAAATATTAAAGGAAATGAACAAGGTGGTTAAAGAAAATTGAACAGGTTGATCCTCCTCCACAAGATCGACACTATTTTTTTTCAAAAAGGCATTTGTTAATATAACAAAAGGAGACTTGTGAACGGACTGTTCAACGAGACCGTAAGTGTTAAAGTTATAGAGAACCGCATAAAATAAGGAGGATCTAGCTGAACCAGTCCTTGCACCGAGGCCTCCAAGATGGCTCTCTCCACATGTCGATTACAACTTCAAGGTTATAATGATGAAAATGTGGATTCTTAGCTCTGAAAGACTAGACCCTTCCATAAGTTGTAGCTAAAGAAGTTGATATACGAGTAATGATGGCTCTCACCCCCGTTAACATGCAAAAGAGGAAAGTGTGTGCCCTCCACTAGGGATTTCCTTAACCTTCAATAGAGAACAAATCTATGTCCTTTTCATAGCCTAACCGTTAAGTTTCTTGGAAGAGGAGAAAACACGAAGAATTAATTTAAACAACCCTTGTTTCGTTCAGTAGCAGTAAAAACAATTACACATCATGACAAAAGAGAAGAAATAGTAGTTCAACTCACAAACTTAATACAGAAATCCTGGAAGCTTATCCTTCTTCCATCATAAGAGTGATGCAAGCCTTGGGTGATCTTCCTCTGCTGGTGCAAAAAAGTATTAGTGGATGAAAGGTTGCAACCTCCTCTTCTTGATTTTTTCTCCAAAATATATTAAAAAATAAAACCTGGGAGATTCTCTTTTCCTTTTATTTTTCAATGTTGAAAACTCAGCATGATCACGCCTTTTCTTCGTCTAAATCATCGAGCTCTCCCATGCCACGCTCTCAACAAATTCTTGAAAATAATCTCTTGATAGATTCGGTTCCTTCCATGAAGGGAAAGGAAACCTAACCTTTCCATTATGATAATTATTTTAATCCTATATAAATAAAATATTTATAAATGTTATAAAGTTAGCAAAGGGGATATTACACCCTGAATACTGAAGAATAGACATCATCGGCCATGCAAAGGCTATTTGTACTGGAAATCGAATCTTTACAATCTTTTAATTCCTCTGGGAAGGAAAAATAGTCAAATTTAGAGGGAAAACTCTTTTCATGCTTCCTCTGCAGTCTGCAGTCTTTTTTAGCTGTTTCTGGAGCAATTTTGTCATATTTCTACCTGTTTCCCTCTTCCAGGCAGTTTTTAATACAATTATATATCTTCTGCTCTTTAAAATAAAATAAAAAAATTAACCAGACAAAGGAGAAAGGGCAAATACCCTGAATACTGAAAAAAAAGAGGCATCCACCGCCATGCAATTGATATTTGTACAGGAATCCCACCTCTTCTATGACAATCAATCTTTCTATTTTCTCCTACGGTACTACTGGCATAAATTATCTGTATTCCATCAGTGTTCATCAAATAGAGAAAAATCAAACCGCGATGGGACCAAATAAAACAAAAAAATACAAGCAAAAACATAAAATACCTATAGCAATGAAGTAAAATATCAATACCTGTAAATTTGCCAAAACAATTGCGGGTAGGAGAGAGAACTGACTTGTGTAACCCCATTGGATACTAAGGACTATCTTGTATGCGAAGAGATGAAATCAAATCCACGAGATTCCAAACCATGCCCACTATTAAGCAATTAAAAATTACCAAAATCCACTTCTAACCCAAAAATTACCAAAATCCACTTCTAACCCAATAGCACACAAATGTTGAAATCGCTTCCTATGCAGATGATTTTTCATCAAATGCAATATTAAGGACACCGATATCCAAGATTTCATAAAAATAGAACACTGATATGGTCTAATTGCAAACGGTAGATTGTTAAAATTTGAAACTCGAGGAGAATATAGCTTTGTGGATATTGCAGCTTTTCCGGAGGGATAATCTGATTTATGCATGGATGGACATTAATCGTCTACTACAGTCGGTTCTATTTTTTAGCAGTCTTAACGGGACATTAATTGTCTGTTATGCTACAGTCGGTTCGATTTCTGAGCAATCTTAAAGTCATTCTACATGTTATATAAAAGTTGGTTTCTCTCTTGCTCTGTAATGGTGATCATAGTCAAATTAGCAATTAGCACTGCTATGTTATACCACTCATTCAACCAAACTAACAACACCAAGTGTTTCTTGCTCACTGAGACTTGCAAAATTACAGAACTATAAATCTAGCCAAACCAAACTAACAACACCAAGTATTTATTGCACATGTAGAAGTGTTTAATGAATACACACAACAATGTAAATTTATTCAACGCACTTGCAAAGTTACAGAACTGTACCAATCTTTCAAGAAATAAAGTAGCTGGCATAATTGATGGCATTGGATTTTATTTTAATAGAGCCATAATTATTGGTACAAATGTCTGAAGGAAAAGCTTGATCATGTTGTAAATCATCTGCGAAAAAAAATTCTTGAAAGTATATGTCCTTGTTGGAGCAGGGTCCCGCAGCTACAGAAGAAGCTGCTAGTTTTGGCGGAGAGATAAAGTTTTGGCGGAAAAGAAGACAGGGCAGAGCTACGACGACGTAGCACGTTTCCAGCTGGAGAGCAGAGCCAGAAACCAAGACTTTTGGGATAGAAAAGTCAAAGAAGGAAACGGTACCCGAGCGGCCGAGAGAAGAAAGCTCAACCACTGCATTGAAGGCAGCGGCGGAAGACAGGAGGGCTCAGCGACCCTCATAAAGAAGAAGGAGCAACGAGGCTCAAGCATTGAAGGCGAAGGACAGAACGAGAAGCGGTGCATAGTACCCATGGTCAGTACCGGGAAGCATGGAAGACTGCAGAGAGATGTGGTGTGACGGGAAGCGGCTACCTCAAGGACAGAGAGGACCGACTGTCACTATTTAGGGTTTGGGTTTACTGTGGGGACAGGCCCATAGTGTTGTAATGGAGAGACCTTCGGGCCGCCTATAAAAGCTTGCATTTTTGTATTGTAAGGGGTTAACTAATCAGTCAGTTAGTTAGTTGGTCAGTTGATAATTTTGTAGACTCAGGAATCAGTCAGACAGACGGCGTTGTAACGATCCAGACACCTAGCTTGTATGTGAGTCATTTGAGTCTGTATGTAACCATCCGCAGAGAGAACAGAGAGGGAAGGATATATTGAAAGAAAGGCAACATAGAGATAGAGATAGGCCAGAGATCTAGAAGAGATCTCGCGCTGCATATGCAGTGCAACAGACTATGCTAACTTCCCTCAAGATATATAATAGACGCACAGTTTGGTGGACGTAACTCCCATCCTGGGGGTGAACCACGTTAAACCTGCGTGTTATGTGTTGTATGAATGTGATTGTATTTGCTTGTTGTTACCGGTTATTATGCATGTACTGTTAGTTGCAGTAAGTGAATGTATGTATTGTTCAGCTCATGATAATACAAGAAGATAGAGATAAGTTGAAGTACTTCAGCAGGCTATTTAAAAGACTCCTTTACGTCTGTCTCTAAATGACCATTTAATCATAATATAACTTCTGAGAAGGAGAGTTTCGCACATCGGCACAGTCAACGCTAAGAGCGCAAAGTTGGAGCGGTAGGATATCGCAGAGAGGCGATATCGCACCGGCAGAGGAGTTGCGGTGCATGATACTGCGAGCTGAGGGCTTAGCGTTGGGGAGAGGTTGGGTGTTCCGCGGTGCGCAGAGATGCGATAAGGTTGGAAGTATTGTGAGTAAGTGGGAGTTGTGCGACACGAGAGGAAACCGTGCGACTTGCGCAGGGTAAGCATCGCACGGGTAGAAGCATTGCGAGTAGAAGGGGATGTGCGATGCGCAGAGCTGGTTGATCTAGTGGCGCGCAGGAGTAAGAAAGAAGAAGTAGGATGCTCAGAACCTGGTCCAAGACACTTGAGTCTTGGCCAACCCATTAGATTCACTTCGGGTGAGACTTCAGATTGCTTCGCGGTCTGTTGCCGAAAGGGCCAGTGAGTTTGGGTCGTTGTTGATTAATTACAGTAAACCCGGGTCTTCCCATGCAATCAACAAATGGTTCCGTTGTCGGTTTGAACGACTGGGAGTCAATGTTCTGTTGGCATCCTACGAGAGAAGAGTTTCACCAGTGGCTGGATTCAGACTTAAGGGATTTCGCCAAGAAAAAGAATAGGAGTCCGAAACTAAGCACAGAGGCCTCGCTAAAGAAGCATATCGCTTCAGACATACACGCTATATTTTTTGTAACCTACGGAAACGAGCTTTTCGACTGGTTATCTAAGTTGACAGATAGGAACACATTCAAGAAGAAAAGAAACATTGTCTGGACACTGGAGCTGATTCAGACTGTACAGAACCTTGACAATCCGATTACGAGAGCAGTGGACTTCTGGCTTACTAGTGTGCTAGAAGGCTACGTTACAGAGTTTGCA